>JAJMLP010000030.1:0-105485 GCA_030569815.1 Diutina ranongensis (nom. inval.)
ACCCAATGCCTAAGCTAGCCTCATGTCAGTTTCGGGGTCGGGTTGTCACGTGTCTGCGACACCTCCGGCTAACAATTGGCCACTAACCCAATTTGCTATCCAGCCCCACCGTGAACACCATGGGCATAACCAAGGCAAATAGCGACCCACACTCCCTTCTAGACCTCCAACACAAGTTTGTCCATGATGAGATCAAGCGTGTCCAGGAACAAGGAGGTCTCTATGCGTTGGTGATTGACGACGTCACCGAACGAGTGATTAATCAAGTAATGACAAAAGAACAATTGTTACGTATCGTCACTCTGATTGAAAAGATCGATGATCGTCGGAAACAGAACCTGTATATGCTGGCGATTTATTTTTGTGAACAACTGGTGTTTAATCTAAAGGTGATCGCTGCTGATGCCCATTCGGCAAGATATAAAGGAGGTATTGGGTTATTCATTGCTAGTCAACTGCCAGAGGTACTTCATATGTTTAATGGTAATCAATTCCTTAAAGATCCCACCATTAATGACTATTTCCAAGGTCGAATCGAATATACCACCCCCACGTTACATCCGGTGGAACTGCATGTGTTTTTAACCGATAGTTTGACGCCTAATTCCATGCCAATCTATTATAATGAAAGTTGTGGTGAATTGGTCATTCCTCAAATCAAAAAGGCCGCCCTGGCATTGGTGAACCTTATGGTACTTACCGAAGAAATGCCATTGATTCGTTTCTATTGTCCCGATCAAATGATGCTGCTGAATCAATATCCAGCTCTGAGACTTCCAGAAATCCTTGCTGATGAATATCAACGACAAATCGATGATTACTTTCGTACTCATCCCGATTTCCCTCCCACTAATCAAGGAGATAAACCTCGATCGATTCTTATCATTGTTGATCGGTCTATCGACTTGTATTCACCATTATTACATGAATTCACTTATCAAGCAATGGCAATGGATATCGTGCCCCTGTTGGAACGAGAAGGGGTATATAAATATCAACTGGAAACGGAAACTGGAGAAATGAAAGATAATAAGGCATCATTGGATAATGAATCGGATGATGATTGGGTGAATTTGCGCCATTTACACATTATTGAATCGCTGGAATTGGTGATTAATCGCATTAATGATCTCATCAAGAATAACCTGAGATTAGTTGATCGATCAAAGGCAACTACCCTGAGTGATTTGATCTATATCATGGCCAATTTAAAGGGGTTTGATGATGAAAGACGGTTATTGACGTTACACAAGACTCTTATCGATGAATGTTTGGATCTTAATGCCCTGAGAAAGTTAGCGGAATTCGCCGCTGATTTCGAACAAACGTGTGCTGCTGAAGGTAATTCGTTTGAAGGGGAACATAATAAGCATTTACATGATGATTTGATTGTGTTATTAGCTCGGGAAGATTTGACGGTTAATGATAAGATGAGATTGGTGTTAATTTATGGGTTATATCGAGGAGGATTGATCGAACTGGATTTCATCAAATTGGTGAAGTTTATTGGCGTTAATGATCGTCATATTACCTCGCTTATTTCTCGATGCTTTATCAATTTATACAAAGTGGGGTTCCCCATTGTTAAGCAACAACTTGGTGATGAAAAAGTGGAAAAGCGAATGTTCCATACTATCACCAATGAAGGCACGTTTAATACGTCTCGATTTGGTCCGGGGGTAAAGAATGTCGTACAAAAAGCGGTGCATCATCAATTGGATGAAGATTGGTTCCCTTATTTCCGGGAAAAACCTCTTGAAGATGATAATTTGAATCTGATGTCGGCGGGACAACCCACTCTGCTTCGTAATAATCGAATTAAAGCATCATGGGCTCAACTGTCGACGAGAGTCACCGGTTCCAACTCATTACGACCAAAACAACGAGTATTTGTTTATGTTGCTGGTGGTATGACTTATTCTGAAATGAGACTGATGTATGAATTGGGTAATGACCTTAATAAAGAGGTTTATATCGGTTCGGAACTGATTTTAAAGCCTCGAGACTTTTTGATTGGGTTACAATCGATTGATAAGGTTAAACGTCCCGAAGATTTAGATTTGGAAATCTTTAAGGAACAAACTCGTCATCGGGAGGTCCCAGAATATTTATTACCTAAACCTCAACTGCCTAGACTGAATGGTCCTTATCTGCCAACTCAAGGGCAATTCCCAGGGGGGATCTCGGGGAGATCATCATTTAGTCCTCCACCTCAACCTCCAATTATGAATGCCCCCCCTGCTGCTACCACGACCAAGTCTAAAAAGGGGATCAAAGGTAAATTAGGACTGCCGATTGGATTTGGTCATTCTCAACCTCAACCAAGTCAACAACAACAACAATCTCCGATACAACCAGTACAATCAGTACTCTCTGTTCAACAAACCAACGGCATTTCTTATCAAAATCAACCATCAGCGCTGACAGCACCCCAACCAGGCAGAGCCACTGGTTACCGTCCTCCTCAACCAGTATCTCCTAGTCAACCCCAAGAAAAGGAAAAGAAGAAGAAGCAAAGTAAATTAAAGAAGTTATTGAAAAAGGGGTAATGGCGATCGACAGTTTCATATTAACAAAAGGAAAGAAACAACATAAAAAATACATATTGGCTTTTAACTGGCAAAAATCGTCGAATTCGATTCTCCCCACATTTTCGCACCAATCAATCTCAGACCCGTCCCATCTCTCTCAAATAATCATTTGATGCGGTTTATTAGAACCCTTTCCAAAGCTGCTCGGTTTGTCCCCGATTCTGGGGTTTACCCTAAGGGATTTATTGTTGGTGGTATTCATTGTGGAGTGAAAAAGGATGGTAAATCCCTCGACTTATCCATGCTTCATAATAACCATTCTCAAGATGGGGTTGCGGCAGCGGTGTTCACCAAGAATAAATTCAAGGCTGCCCCCGTTCAAGTATCACTGAAGATTGTTAATGAAAAGCATAATCAAGGCATCAATTCCATCATTGTTAATTCGGGTAATGCTAATGCTGTTACCGGAACTAAGGGGATGGCTGACGCCGAAAATATGGTCAAGGTGACCGATGCCGTGTTTGAAGATCGTCCTAATTCGACATTGGTGATGCTGACAGGGGTTATTGGTCAAAATTTACCCATTGATAACATCTTACTGGGGATTCCTAAATTGGCGCTTGAAAACCTTGGTGATGACCATCAACATTGGTTGAACTGTGCTAAGGCCATTTGTACTACTGATACTTTCCCCAAGCTTGTTTCTAAGGAATTTTCCATTGATGGTAACACTTATAGATTGGCAGGGCTTTGTAAAGGGGCGGGGATGATTTGTCCTAATATGGCGACTTTACTTGGGTTCTTTGTTACTGATGCTCCCGTGTCTGCTGCTGCTTTAAAGCAAATCCTTACTTATTCAGTTGACCGGTCATTTAATGCCATTTCTGTCGATGGTGATATGTCCACTAATGATACCATCGTTGCCATTGCTAATGGGGCTGCTGGTGGTACCACCATCGAAGTGGGTACCCCTGCTTATGATTCTCTTCAAACTGAAATCACCAACTTTGCTCAACAATTGGCTCAATTGGTGGTGAGAGATGGTGAAGGTGCCACCAAGTTTATTGAATTAAGAGTCAATAATGCTAAACTGTTTGAAGACGCTCATACCATCGCCAACCTGATTGCTAATTCGGCATTGTTTAAGACAGCCATGTATGGTAAAGATGCCAATTGGGGACGTATCCTTTGTGCCATTGGTTATGCTGATGTTGGTGCTGATCTGGTGATTCCAAAGAACACTAATGTTTCATTCATCCCCGTCGATGGCTCCGAACCATTAAAGTTATTGATTAATGGTGAACCTGAACTCGTTGATGAAGACCGGGCTTTACAAATCTTACAAGATGAAGATTTGGTGATTGAAATTGATCTTGGTGTGGGTGATGCCCTGACCAAGTTCTGGACTTGTGATTTCTCTCATGAATATGTCACTATTAACGGGGACTACCGGAGTTAAGCATATAAACCGAATATTAATAAACAAAAAAATGTTTCAAAAGTAATAATTATGGGTTTTTGGTAATATTTTAACCGTATATTCTTGTTGATGTTTTCTCCCTCTAGGTGCTATTAAAAATTCACGTTTTCAAGAAAATGGCATTGTGGCCGAGTGGTCTAAGGCGGCAGACTCAAGAAAGCTTCGGCGATCTTCTCAATTTGAAGTTGGGGTTTCTGTTATCGTAAGATGCGCGAGTTCGAATCTCGTCGATGTCACATTTTTTAACTTTCATCAACATATATATCATCATATTCCTCCTAATCCCTATTCATACCTATTCTTTCCTCTTCTATTGTCTATGCAATCTTCACCCACTTCCCCTGACCATGTACGTTTCCGCATCCAATCGACAGTTCATGCAGTCTAATCTAAATTCACTATCTACCATCATGAATTCAACCCCCCTTCATTCAAAACCAAATGCCATTGAAATATTGGCCGAAGCTAAATCAATCCTTCATGGGGTTTCTCAATGGAAGCACCTCAAGGATTATACCTATACTATTCCATCAACTACTGGTACCAAAAATACTCACCAAGTTAAAGTGGTTACTCATCAAGCTAACCTCAATAACGACCACTGGGTATCACGGACGACCGATTTTGATTCATTGGAACCAAATGTGATTCAAGAATATTATCATAAACTCGATAAATACGCTTTTGGTCTGGTTAGTGACCCCGAGCACTACCATAGTGTTTATGAACCAGAATATATCGATAGTGTCGATCATATCGATATCCAATTAAGTGAATTAAGTGGTCAAGTGGATGACCTGGCGGTATATAATATCCGTGCCGAGTATAACTTTGGATTCCCATTGGCAAAGAGAACGTTTTATGAGGTTGTCTATGTGGTGAAGCAAGGGTATACTCAATATATCATTCAACTCCCCATTGAGGCGAAAATGTATACTCTGGGAAGGATTCCAAAGCAAACCATTGCCTCCTATGCTGCTGTCGAAGTGATGACTTATGATCCTCATTATAATAAGTTGAATTGGACGATGGCCACGGCGCTGAACCCAGGAGGGTTGATTCCTCAATGGGTAAGTAATCAACTGACTGCTGGGGTGATTGCTCATGATGTTCCAAGCTTTTTCAATTGGGCAGTTACTCAGGAATAAACGTTTATTATATGATATTTATTTTTTACTAGACTTTTTGATACCCCCGCCGAGTAATGGGCCTTTACCACCAGCTTTGGCGGCCATTTCCTTTCTAGCTTGGGCATCAGCCTTTTGTTTAGCCTTGAAGGCCATATCATCTTCATCCATATCTTGTTGCTTCTTCTTAGGAGCCTTTAACGGCTTAGCCTTACCACCTTGACGACCAGACATTTGCTATTGAGTAGTAGTTGTTCTAGATCATTTAAAATTTCAATGCGATGTGCGTATGGTAGCGCGGAGTAGTAGTAGAGATAAACTCACATGTTCAGCGAAACATCGGTGCCGCAAGCGTAGCCACATGGTAAATTCTTGGCATCATTTCTGGTTAGGACCACAAGCCATCTATCATCCTCATCTCTATTGCTGAGAAGAGAAAATTTTGATGGCGAACCAACACCATGTCATCAGCTTCGAGTATATCTACGTCATCACTTAATGACCATCGTCTCCAGAACTATGGTAGTGACCGCCGCACGTCTAATGCCCCAAGGAGGCAGCTGATCCTTGAGAAGAAGCTTCTGAGACAACCAACCAATCCGGCGCTGTTAACCCGGACTGCTTCCAATCATTCCCTTACTCTGAATGGTACTGAAGCTGATGTATGCTTCCCGATGTTCCTGGTGACGGCCCAAGTTGATTTTACCCTCATTGATAACTTTATCCAACAAGAACGAAAAACCAAACCCATCAATGGCAAATATACCCCTCTGATATCTTCAGGGTCTCTGTCATCGATTCCTAATCGGTTTGCTTTTGTTAAAGGTCATCATGATACTATTCATGCTCCTGATCTTTCCTCATTAGTTGGTAAAGGTAAACTGGTTCAACTGTTATTTATGGGAGATCCAAGTCAACCATGGTGGTTAGATTGTTCCTGTCCTAATGATGATGAGATGAAAACCATTGCTAGGGCGTTTGGAATCCATCCGTTGACGGCAGAAGATATTCGAGTACAGGAACCTCGGGAAAAGGTGGAATTATTCCGTAATTATTACTTTGTTTGTTTCCATAGTTTCGAACAGGATGTCGAGCTGGAAGAATATTTGGATCCCATTAATGTCTATATCATTGTCTTTGCTCAAGGGGTGTTATCATTTCATTATAGTCCGGTGAATCATCCGGCACTGGTGCGGAGACGGATTCGTCAATTGAGTGATTATGTCCATGTCCTGGCCGATTGGATTTGTTATGCTATTATTGATGATATTGTCGATGCCTTTGTCCCCGTGATTGATGGTATTGAATATGAGGCCGATGCCATTGAAGATGCGGTATTTGTCCTTCGAAATACCGACTTTGCCGCCATGTTGGCCCGGATTGGTGACCTGAGACGTAAAGTAATGCTTTTAATGAGGTTATTGGCTAATAAAGCCGATGTCATCAAGATGTTTGCTAAGAGATATCAAGAAAAGCAAACGATGTGGCAAAAGGATCAATTATCCACCCATCGGGGAGAAATCGCCCTTTATTTGGGGGATATTCAGGATCATGTGTTGACAATGTTCCAAAACTTGAATTCCTATGAAAAGATCTTTAGTCGATCTCATGCTAATTATTTGGCTCAAGTTCAAGTATTGTCATTAAACTCGAATAAAACCCTTAATGAGTTATTCTCCAAAGTGACGTTGATTGGTACGATTTTGGTGCCATTGAATTTGATGACGGGTTTATTTGGGATGAATGTCACCGTACCAGGAGAAGCGACGGGTCTGCTTCATTGGTGGTTTGGAATCATGGCGGTGGTGTTAACGGTGATGATGGTGGCATTATATCTTGGTAACCTTTGGTTGACTTGGGGAGAAAAAAGGGCAAGGATGCCAAATTCGGAGCTGGCTCCAAGAAGACTTTTACGTAGAGGAGTGGTGGCAGAAGCAAAGCTGATTATTCTGAGCTGGACTGAGTAAAGTAATATATATCTATATCTGCGATTGCTTGTGGTTATGTGTCCCTGGTGCGTGCGCGCTCACCCACAATTTATCATTATCATCACCATTTCTTACTTAAACCTCATCGCGACAATGTCATCGACTTCCCATTTACCATTAGAGGAAATCCCAAAGAAATACCTCGAAGCACTTCCTCAACCAAAGGGGGAAGGGTCTCGAGTGAATGGTAAGAACTTTAAGATTAAAAAGGACGCATTTAGAGTGTCATCATTAGGGGTCCGCAAAATCCTGACATGGGAAAAGAGAAATAAGCAACGATTGGAAAGAGAACAATTCAGAGCAAAGTATAAGGAATTGAAAGATGAAAAGGAAAACGCCCGTAAAGCTCGTATCGATGAAATTAAACGTCGTCGGGAAATCAAAGAAGAAAAAGACCGTTACCAACAAATGGCAGCGACGATGCATGCTAAAAAGGTCGAAAGAAGAAGAAGAAAGGAAAAGAGAAACAAGGTGCTTAAAGAACGTTAGATTGATGGTGGTTAATATATTAGGGTATTGGGTGCCTGGGTACCTTGGTTTTAATAGATAATGGGATATGGATCCTCCCGTAGTCATCTCCTCCTCCTACATGTGCAGATGGTGGTCCCGTGACTTTGCCTCCTGCATCGTTCCATACTCATCCATCTCAAGGAGAAAAAAAAGTGGCAATGATGATGATGAGGTAAGATATGATGATATGATAATGAGGATGAAGGCATCACCGGGGCGGAGCGGGGGACGGGGGATGTGGTTTATCTAGGGTTTAATTATCATTATCATTTGAAAGATAATATCAATGTAGTATAGATGGGGTTATCTTTGATGGTATTAGCTCACCAATTGGGAGGGGGGGAGGGATGAGAGGATTTTTTTTCGTGGTTGTGTGCAGTACGGGTCATTAGTATATAAATACCATCGTGGTTGCCCCAACCGTGACGTTGAATTTTCAAAGTTTTTGGTGGATATTTTCCTTCCTGCATATATAGTGTGCGTGGCATCTTAAACCATTTATCACATACAAACACACATCTTACCCTCTAATTAACCATGGATTCGCTCAAATTGCCGACTACCGCCGCCAAAGCCAAGGCTTTCACTGCCCCTGACTCATTGGCTTTCCCTCAAGGGTTTGATGGTAAGGCTGAAGAAGGGCTGGTTCCAGGGCAATTGGCGCCATTGGCCCCGGCACCGATGGATATCAAACAAGAACAGCTGACGGATATTGTTGAACCAAAACAACAAGAAGATGATGGTGCTACCGCTGGGATTGTCCCCACTCTTCAAAATATCGTCGCCACTGTCAATCTTGATTGTCGGTTGGATCTCAAGACCATTGCTTTGCATGCCAGAAACGCCGAATATAACCCCAAACGGTTTGCCGCCGTGATTATGCGGATTCGGGAACCAAAAACTACGGCACTTATCTTTGCCCTGGGGAAAATGGTGGTGACGGGGGCCAAGTCGGAAGATGATCTGAAATTGGCATCGCGTAAATACGCCCGGATCATTCAAAAGCTTGGGTTTAATGCCAAGTTTACCGATTTTAAGATTCAAAACATTGTTGGCTCGTGTGATGTCAAATTCCCCATTCGGTTGGAGGGGTTGGCATTCTCGCACGGGACTTTCTCCTCTTATGAACCAGAATTGTTCCCCGGGTTGATTTATCGTATGGTGAAGCCGAAGATTGTGTTGTTGATTTTCGTTTCGGGGAAAATTGTGTTGACGGGGGCAAAACAACGGGAAGAGATTTACGCGGCATTTGAAGCCATCTACCCGGTGTTGTCGGAATTCAGAAAGTCATAATCTGACTAGACATTTGCATTTTCTCTTTGAATCTCCTGGGAGAATTCACAACTTAATCTCTTTTTGCATTCGTTTGCCCAATGTTGGACATTGGGATCTTTATGGAAACTTTGGTAGTGGTGGGGGGCTTGTATTATATATCGGTAGCATGGCGTTAAAAATGGAAAAAAAAAGTCATTGATCATCCGTAGAATTGAAAAAGGTCGTTATCAGGGATTTCTGCTTCTTATGACTCGATTGTTTTCGGGAAACGTATTGGAGTTGACGCTTTGGTGGTTTTGATGCTGGTGGTTTTGATGCTGGTGGTTTTGATTCTGGTGGTAGGGTCTGTGGTGTGGTCTGTGGGGTTGCCTGGGGAGTATTGGTTGGGGGTTCACTTGATGTCGTCTCTGTAGTCGCTGGTGACCTCCGTTTGAATAATGACGAGATATCATGAACCTTTTTCAACTTGTAATGACTTTTGGTTTCAAATGCTAATTTTGGTGCCAACGTTTTCGTATCATCATCGAGGAACCATTTCCAATTGATATCGGTATATACGGGACAATGATCCAGTCCCATGATTTGAGGACAAATGTCGGCATCTATCACCTCGAGTTCTGGGGTGGCAAGGATTAAATCAATTCTCAGACCATGGTTGATGTCTCTCCTTTGTAATTGGGTATTCCATACCGTATACATCCGTTGTCGACGCTTCTGGATCACCCTTGTAGTATCAATAAATATTTGTTGGTCATTACCCAGGTCATGTTGACTTCGAACATATTCATTTAATAACCTTCGTTGAGGGAGCAGGGTCTTGAATGAATCACACGCATCTGGATAACGTTGTTCGAATTCTGGGGTTAACTGACCAATGATACCACCAATTTGAAGTTCAGTCAAGGTATCGGCATGATCAATGAGGTCTAAGGAAACGTTAATATCTCCCATTAATATCACTTTTTTCCCCATTTGGTGTAATAAATAACATCTTCGAAAGAGACATCGGAGGAAATCCATTCGAAAGGTTTGTCCTGATTCAGTACCCATGGAATTAGCGGGACAATATACTGAAATCACCACCAATGCTTCAGCTAACTCGATAATCACCGTTCTCCCTTCACTATCAAGTTCAATGCCCCGATCACAACTGATATCGGGATAACCTCCGATATTATCGGGACAATCTCGATAATAGGTTTCAGTTGATTGAGGTTTTAACCATCCACTGATCCCCTCTTCGGCTTTAACCACTTGACACCGATTAGATACAAATACCCCGACTCCAGAATATCCCTTCCGTTGTGATGGTAATGAGATGAATGATCGGAAATGAGGTAAATGGGCGATATTCTTAATCGAGGAGAGATTATCCCGAGTTAGCTTCAATTCTTGTAAAGTGATGATATCGGCATTAAACTTCATCAATACCGAATCGAGATCACCATTGGTTTGGGTCCATGGGTGGTAATTAAAGATGGTTTTGATACCATTGACGTTAAACGTTACCAATCGGAGACTGGTGGTGGAGTCACGTGGAGGATGGCATTTGAAGATGTCCTCATTATCTACCGGTGTTTGACAGGGATGTGATTGTGACATCGCCATGACGCTAGATGTATTTTTCACTTATAGTTTGCATGAGACAACCTCGAGTTATGTGTAGGAAAGGTTCATTGTTAGAGATTAATTTTATAGGGGGAAGTTGGGGGGACGAGGAGATTAAATAGTGATTGGCCATCCCCTTTGTTGACAAATTGGGTGAACCCCCCCCTCGATGTTAAGGTAAACACTCCCGTGACTTACAGGATTAACTTTGGTGACGCGTCTTCCAAGGAGGTGTTTACTAACGGAAATGCACCTATATCATTACGTAACATTCCAAAGCTTGACCCCTAATGAAACACCCAAATAGAATCGATTTTTTTTTTATTTATTTGATGAACAAAAGATATTGTTATTTTCGAAGGTATAGATTATTTCCTCTATTGTTAATTAACAAGAAATCGTTTACTGAAGCCACCTTCCTAAAACAGTATAAATAGCTTACGTTAACTCTGGCAAAATCTTACAATCATCGATGAAGGCGTATCACGCCTTAAATAAATTGATTCTTCTCTTACATTGATCCAATGATCTTATTCATAAAGATATCGTTTGTTAACCCAAAAATATAATAAAAATAATATTCTTCATTAACGAAAACTTCAACTACTATTATTCATCAACCCTTCGGTTATTTCTCAACTTTCGGTTAATTCTATTTAATATAATTATTTTTACAAGCGAACAACGAAAAAAAAAAAAAAAAAAATTATTATTATTATTATTATTACTATGTGTGACCCTGCACACAGCCCCTCATGTGCACGCGTCCAAATTGAAACGATGTACCAGCACAATCTTACCTACACCGTCCTTTCTCCCTTACACAAACAACCCCCATCGTTTCGATGATCGATCTCGAAGCGTTTGCCCGTAACCTGCCATTTGCTGCTACCCATAATGAGTCATATAACCTCGATAATACCACCGCTGACCTCATCAAACTTCAACTCCATGAACATTATCGATCTAAGATGCAAGAAATAAAGCTGGGTGGACATGAAGACCTTCAATTAGTCAATACTCAATTTATTGATCTGCTGTTCAATCTACATCTTCAAAATCAACTTGATAATGGTGATATTCTGTTAGGTGTACCCTCGCTTACCCTGGCGCTGCTGGAAGATGACGATGAGCAATTTGACCTCGATGAATTTGTTGATAAATCTCTGGTGAAACCAAATTATATGAATTTAAAGGTGTTGATTGAAAATTCCATCTTTGATTCGCTGAAAATTACCAAGGATGCCATTTTATCATTGGCGGCGTTAAAGCAGTTAAAGAATCATTTACAAGAGAAGAAAGAATTACAACTGTATCTTCTTAATAAGATTACCGTGCTGCATCAATTTATTACCACCATCATTGGTCAAGATAATCAAGATGCTCCCCTTTTGATGAGGATTTTAAAGCTGTATCTGGAACTTCAATCACAATTGAGACAAGCATCGAGAGAAGTGGAATTATCTCAACAAAAGTTGAATAATCATAATTTGGCTTGTCTTGTCCTTGGGTATATTGAAGATGTTCGTGTCAGTGCTAGTGGTAATGGTAGTACCAACCCCTTACGAGATGATATTTTACATCGCAGTCAACTGGTACCTAGTAATCGGGGTCAACAAGATTATCTGAAACGAGCAGTATCTCAATCATTCGATTCATTATTTGCTCATGTCGCTCATATTGCTGCTCAGCGGAATATCAATTTACCCCCTCCCCCTTCTCCCATTGTTGAACTGCTCGAACTGAAAACTAAATGGGCTCAAGAATGTATTGATACCATCTTGGCTAGTCAATTACCTGAATCAGCGGCCAAGGCTCTCGTCACTGCATCTCCACCAAAGAAAGGAAGTCAAGAAGCAACCACGCTGGAATTAAGAACCGCCCTTGATGATTTGAGATTCTCTCATCAATATTTACTTAAAGAATATGAATTCTCCCAAGAATCTTCGAGAAAACTCATCCAGGATTACCGGAAAAAAATTGCATTTATGGAAGCAGAACTCGCTTCAACTCAAGACCAAGTTGATATCTCATTCCATGATGACTTTGATTCCATCGAACAAAAGGAAAAGGAAATTTCAAGATTACAAAAAGAAATTAATATGATGAAGATTGATCGCGTGGGTATGAATCAATTAACCCTGCCGAGAGGGTTACCTCTGGATCTGCCATTCCTGAGTTCATTAAATGTGGCATCATCCCCTATTCGTGGCATGCTCCCTCCAGACTCTCCATTGGAAGACCTGGAAGATCGTTATTCAACCGGTCTGAATTTGCTGACGGCGGTAAGAACTGGTCAAGGCTCAACCAGTACCGCTCTTTTACGCAAAGAATTCAAAAAGATCGTCCATGACATTCAAGAAGAATATGAAGTTAAATTGGGTGAAGAAAGAATAAGGAGACGCAAATTCCAAGAAGAGCTTGAAAAGCTACGGAAACAATGAATGATGGCAAAATGACCAATGGGACTTTTATGATGTTATGAACGTTTTTTTCGATTGTTTTCTGGTTGTATATAGGGAGAAATAAATAAACAAGACATTATTACATGGGTATATTTCAATAATACCATTAAATGTGGGTCAAACTCTTCTTGGTTTCTGTGCGGACAAAAGTAAATTTACAAAATTTTCGCAGGAATGGGGCAGTGGCTCAACGGTAGAGCTTTCGACTCCAGATCGAAGGGTTGCAGGTTCAAATCCTGTCTGCCTCATTATCCTTTACTTTTCTTTTTTTTAAAAAAAAACTATAAACTTATTGTTAATCGTAAGTGCCATCATTTTTTTTTTTGTTCTGTAAACTAAGCTATTGCCCCGATAATTAAATATATGCAGGTGAAGGGGGGAATGTCCACGTTTTCAACTCCCCACAAAACAGACATCCCTCCCCACGTTTTGATGAAAGAAATAAAAAAAAAAATAATCATTGCTATATAAATATCTCTCCTCCCTACTAATCAAAACATTTCCTTATGTTAACAAACTCTACCAACAATAACCAGGATCGTCGTGTCGCCAACGCCACTACCCAGGACGGGTTCGTGGCTATTGAATCGCCTCTAACCTTACAAATGATCCATTCAAACGTATTAACGATTAATCGCCGCCTTCAAACATTGGAGAATCGAATTGACGATCATGATGACGTTGTTGACGAAATGTCAACAATGAATATCGATGGTCACCTGAGGAGACCCCAGATGTGGACGTCATTAACGGCACCAATTCAGTTATTTAATAATGAGAGAGAAACTAACCGGGATTATGGTCAATTGTTTAACCATCCTCCCGAAAACGTGTCGCCAAAGATGATTCCTTATCTTAATTCATTCGATGGTAATGCTCAGATTGCTGATTATTATAAACATACCCAACAAGCGTTTATCAAGGCATTACATGATCATTTTGCAATGGCGGTTGCTTGTCATGATGCCAAGTTTAAATTTGATGTTGAACAAACGGCAGTAGCAAACCTTAAAGGGTTGATTGATGCTTATATCAATTCGGAGATTTATTTTAATCAGCTTTTGCGGGAGGCATACTTGGTAATGTTTGATCAAACCAAGTTAGGTGATGAACAATGGCTTCAACGCATGCTTGATTTTTTGGAAGAAATGAAGTTTAATGTTATTTACATTCAACCTCGTCAACTTGATATGATTTTATCCACGGCGTTCCCAAATGAAAAGTCGGTTATGAGTGAACAATTGAACCAAACGAGACTTTCATGGGTAGATGTATCGGTTATTGATAGTGTTTATGTTGCTTCGGCGATTAATCTACTTGATAACCTTGGTTTTAATGTGATTTTTGAAAGAAATGACCGTAATCGTCAATTGTTTGTGAACTGATGATTTAGATATGTTACTGAGGATTCCTGATATCATAAACTGAGGTATTATGAAACGTGGATAATGACAAGGATGGATGATTAGTATACTCTTTAACATTTCTAGGATGATTACCAATCATGACTTTTCTTTATGAGTTTAAATGGATTAAATTGATGTCTAGAAGTGACAGCAATGCCTAAGCTTAGTCCAGTCCTAGATACCTCCGATACTATTAGTGATAGCCATGACGGTGACATGGTGGTAACCTTGGTTATAACCTTCCCCATAATGATCTTGTTATGTTTTCAAGTTGATTATGATAAAGTCAGTTCGTGTTTCAAAAAGTTTGAAAATTTTGAAATTACTATGGCGAGTTAAACACAAACCAAAGTGTTGTGAATTGTTACCAAAACCGTTAGTTTCCATCTATACCTTTATTTCCCGTTTATGCTGGTATTCCTCTCTATTTCCATGTTTCTCCTTGGACTACTGTGATATTACTAAATTTCTAAAAGGTAAGCTGATAGCAGAAAAGGAACAACCAAGGAGTGAGTTTGCTATACCATCACTTGATTTCACTGTTTGTTCAAACATGTAATATCTTGGTTTGATAATCCATCAACAAATGGGGGTGTAAAAACCATCTCTAGTAGTAATTATCCAACCATCTAATATGGAGTATTATACCCATATTCGATTGCCAATTCCGTCCAGTGTAGGACGAGTGGGAAACAGCCTTTTCAACCTCATTTTCGTCATAATGAGAGTATAAGTCATGTAATTGGTGAGGAGCCTCGAGGAGCCTCGAGAAGCTTCATCACCTTGTGGCCATATAGCCCCAAAAACGAACGGTTATGAGTAGCACCAACAACCCCGACCTCTCAAAGGCCATTATCGACAGAATTATTCTCAGGTGAGATGTTGGTTGCTCATCATCAATACTATTCTTCCAAATAAAGTTACTTCTTTTGGAGACATCGGAACAGAACTTAGTGGAATAGGCGAATGGCGCCCATTGCCAGGCCAAACACTTACCACCACGAAGGTGGGGTGTCTGGGGTGTCATCAACATCATTCAATCTGGAAGATTGGCGGAAGTAATGAGAAAAATTCAATCGATGTAAATACTTACGAAGACCCTTAATGGATTTTAGGATCAAAGGGTGAGCTTCTTCAGGTTTAGTAACTCGGTCACATTTGTTTATAAGGGATTTTATGATGGCAGGCAATGGATGTGGATAGTAGTACCTTCTTGGAAACAACATATCAAGAAGTTTAACAAATCGGGCCAACAGGATAAATTGAGAATATCGTTCGACCTCATCAAAGGCTTCGAAAACTTTGCTGAAAAAACGGGGGCTTAATTCATTGGTGTCGTAATATCGTGGTCATGCTTTGAAGACTTTCTCAAGCTCATTGTAAACTTGTTTGGAGTCTCTAAACTCATTGATGGCCAGTTCAAATGCTTGAACAGCATTGGTATCAACTGGTATGACAAACAGTGAGCCATGGGCAAAAAACCGTGGCAGGAGGGTCATGTTTAATGCCATGACGAATGGAACACTTGCTGAATTCTCAAGGGCATGTTGAGCAATAAAACGACGAGCAGTCAAATAAGCAACCATTTCTGGAGCCAAGTTTTCTGAAGGTAAATGACCAAGTTGATTGATCCAAAAGTTTGGAGATTCCATCGACAGTTCATCAAGGGATACACGAGGGATTCCATCGACAGAGACCATAGGCGGACGAACAGTAGAAGATTGGGAGGGGTTAACCACAGACGAGTTGTTAGAGGTCAACGTAGTCAAGGTAGTCAAAGTAGTCGATGGAGTCAATGGAGTCAATGGAGTGGACGCGGTAATAATATCTGGGGTTTCTGATTCACAGTCGTCTGATTGAACGCCATAGGAGTTACCAATCGGGGTAGAAGTGTTAGCATTAGCCTTTTGCAATTGTTGTTGCATTTCCTTACACATTTGCATCATCAATTCCGTCTGTTGTCTTTGTTCATTAAAGAGGTGTTGAAAGTTATCATGTTGTTCTTTCATCATTTGCTTCATCGTAGTAATAAGGACGTTGATGTCGCTTGAAACGGAGTCATTGTTATTTGTAGAAGGGGGGGCTATTTGGTAGGTAGCTTTAGAGGATGCCCTGTCCTCATAAGTGTTAGTTGACATCTCGTACAACAAAGTGAGGTAAAGTGAGGTAAAGTGAGGTAAGGTGAGGTGAGGCACAGACATGAATATAGCCTAACAATGAAATAAAGTTAGACGACATCACTTTGCATTAGTCGTCGAAACCTTATTATTAGGGGTGGGTTTCTGGGCTCAGAACCGTGGTTCTTTAATTTCCAAGCAAAAATTGCTGTCATCAAAGGTTTTATAGTGTAGTGGTTATCACTTTCGGTTTTGATCCGAACAACCCCGGTTCGAATCCGGGTAAGACCTCTTTTTTTCGTTTTTTTGACTTCCCAATAAACCAGATACAATCGAAAAGCACTACAGGTTAACGTACACCTAACGGAAACCCTATCCTCCGAATAACATTATCTACATCATGTCGTATTTCGTAGTCATTATATACAAGTTTTATTTACAACCCCTTTCTAGCATAGTACATGTACGCCCGTTGTTGCAAGTGTTCAGGGAAAGGAGTGATCACTTCGGATTGACCAGGACGGGCAATGGGATCTCTCATGTACACCGCATGACAAGTATTAAAGTTGATTTCAATATGGTGAGGTAAGATGGCAAACGCCCCGATGAATGATCTGGGAGTCCAGGGAGTGAAATATGGCTTTGAAGGGTCTTGACGGCCAAATAACCCCTTTTGCCAAGGTAAGTTAACTTGAGCAATCAGTTCATCTTCCAATACCGCATCTTTATCCAACTTATCATGGAATTTAAGCCGTCTAGCATAATTAGGCGAATATGACTTGGCGATGGCGTCTTCCAGTTGACAATTTAACCGAATATCTTCCCAGATATTCTTTCTAATTTCCCCTAATAATTGTTTAACATGAACGGCCACATGACGTTCACCATCGGTTTCAAAATCGGGCTTTTTGGTGGCAATCAACTTTTCTGCCACCGCTTCAGGAGTGGGCAGGTCTAAGATGGGATGACGACCATTAACCAACATTTCATAAACAGAATTGGCTTTATGAGCATCACCTTTAAACTTAGAAAACGTCTTATAGTCCACCGATTCCTTACCCTTAGCCAAGGCAACAATATCAATTAAGATCAGTTCCCGAGTCACTTCATCTTGCTTTTGTTTCATGGCATTAAGCAATTGTTGTTTCTTTTCCTTGGTAACTTCTTCCCCTTGATTGGAAACGGTATCTAGAGATTTGGGCTTGACTTGCATGAGTTCCCATGTTTCCTTAGGATTGGCTTTAGCTTGAGCCACATGCTTATTCCACACGGTAATTTGACGGTTATCGGTCTTGATGGCTTGTTCTAAACCAGGTTTAGCTTTACCAAGGGCTAATAATACTTTTTCAGGGTTAACATGGAACACATCCCCTGAAGTTAAGGGAAAGGAAGGATGCTTAATAATGACACCATTAACTTGAACATGACCCCCCAAAATAAATTGCCGAGCTTGTCTAATTGACAGGGCAAACATCGCCCGGAACACGGCGAACTCTAGCCGCTTTTCCAACACGGCATAGGTTTGAAGACCCATTGGCGTTTCAGCAACTTGTTTACCCTTTAACGTAGCATCCATTTGAGTCACCGTTTGTAACGAAGGATCGAACAATGTCTTAAATCTCAGTTCATTAAGATGTTCCCCATGATAAGCTCTCGTCTCTTGTTTAGCGAGCCATTTTTGTTGGTAAAGCGACTTGTGAAGGTAGGAAGGGAAAGTCTTCTTGTATAAGTTATACAAGTTATACTTGTTCATCGAAGCCCGGACTCTCCCCCGGAGCAACGAGTTGATGTTTTGGGCCTTTCTCGGCATGGTTGATTTGTTAGCCTAGCACAGGTAAAGGGAGAAAATTTTCGCAAACGGTAGTGAGTGGAAAAAAACTGAGATGGAAGACAGAGAGAAGGAGACGGAGAGGGAGGGACAAAAAAAAAGTATTGAATGTTGACAATATAATGGAAATGTCAGAATGACTAAAAATAGAAATAAAAATATTATTTGATGATACATCGATACATCACAGCGTCATCATCACCACCAATCACCATCAACCATCACCACCACCATCAGTGACGATCTCACCATGCGCACACAACAAGGTAGAAAATCAACAACCACCACAATCAACCACCAATCATGGCTGGAGCCGTTTGGACGATTGATGATGAGATTAAACTATTCAATCTAGTATGTGATCATAAACCTGCTGGTAAACCTCGACAAGCTAACCTTGAAATCATTGTCACCAGCTTGAATCAAACTAGAGGCCAAATGCCCCAATTAGTGATTGGGGACGTGGAGGCCAAACTTGGGGAATTGTGGAATATGGAAAAGGTGGAAGAGATTGAATTGAGTCTGGATAGTGATGGAGATGATGATAATGAAGAAGAAGGGGGAGATGATGATGAAGATGAGGAAGACGAGGGAGAAGATGATGAAGATGAAGAAGACGAAGAAGAAGAGGATCAAGACAGAGGAGAAGAAGATGTTGAGACTAAAGATAGTGGAGATAATCATGGTAGTACACCTGAACATGGTAATGATGAAGAAGAGGAAGAAGAGGCAGAAGAAGAAGGAGATAAAGAAGAACCACCAACCACTACTCGAAGGGGAGCAAGAACGAGATCTACGAGATCTACGAGATCAACAACCCTGACTACTACTACTACTGCCACTACACCAACCCCAAAGAAAAGAACAAGGGCTACCTCGTTAAAAGAAGAAGCAGTGACACCAGCACCTAAACGACCACGAAAAGAAACTCCAAGAAAAGTCACCCGATCGACTAGTCGAGCTACCAAGACTGAAGTGGAACAAGATGATAGTAGTGGAGATGAAGATCATAATAATGGTGATGAGGATGATAAACCATCAGGTCGAGGTAAACCAAAGCGAGGTGGTCCAGTAAAGAAAGCCCCAGCCAAACGAACGACAAGATCAACGACAACAGCAACAAGAAGGTCAACAAGGAAAAAATAAACCACCTTGAGAGATAACTTATGACTAATGATATCATGCACTTTTTTATACCGTTAATATAATAATCACCATTTCACCCATTTCACCCATAAGCGCGACTGATGCTTCGAGGTGGATCGAGGATATCCCGGTATTTCTTCAATGGTTATACCAATAAACCAAGTCTACGATGGCGTTATAACAAATATAGTACCAATATAACCCAATTAGATACTCCAATTGGTGATTGGGATCGTGGGGGGCGAACTACCAAGACCTCACTACCACCATTATACCTGGCCATTCGAAATCATATTGATAACCATCATCAATGTGTATGTCTTATTCAAGTAGGGTCATTCTATGAGATCTACTTTGAACAAGCCACCGAATATGGGCCTAAATTGGGTATCAAAGTGGCACAAAAGAAAACCACCAATTTCACCATCCCCATGTCGGGATTCCCCACTTATCAACTTCATAAGTTTGTGAAAATGTTGGTTCATGATCATCAGACATCGGTGGCGATATTTGATCAATTCCCCGATGTCGGGTCGAATGTCATTCATCGCAAGATTAGTCGGATTGTCTCTCCCGGGACATTGATCGATGAATCATTTATTAATTACGCTTGTAATAACTACTTATTGGCGGTTTCATTCCCGGTGAATTCTCCAGTGGCCGATGAATCGACCCCAGTAGGGTTAGCATGGATTGATGTTAGTGTTGGTGAATTCCATGTTCAAGCAACCACCTTGGGGGATGTCATGGGAGATATCGCCAGAATCTCTCCTAGTGAAATCATTCTATCTCATGACGTCGAAACCATCGATCAATTAAGTCAATGGTGGTCTCCATTACTGGGGATGGGCAATTACTTTGTTCGATTCCATACACCAAAGTATCGGGATTTAAAACTTGCATTTATTCATGATCAACAAAAACTCCGCAAACATTTGGAACTGTTTAGTGTTCGAGAACAAGCGGCGATGCATTTGGCATTATCTTATGTCAATGTTAATTTACCAGAAGTGACGCTTGAACTTGATTTACCTCATCAGTATTATTCGACAAAGTATCTTCAAATGGATCCAAGAACGAGAGAGGCATTAGAATTGACTAAGCGTCAATTTGGTGGTAAGCAATCGGTATCAGGGCTGTTTCTAAATGCCATTAAGAATACCGTTACCATCCTGGGGACTCGAATGTTGACTCAATGGCTTCAATCACCCATCATGGATACTAACGAGATCAGTTATCGATTAGATCATGTTGAAGTATGGTTAAATCAACCATTACTCCGATCAAAGATAAGAGCTCAATTAATCTCCATTGAAGACATCATGAGAAATGTTCAAAGATTGGTGGTGGGGTCAAATGATGTTGCCATCAATTTGATTAGTATTGCTGAAAGTCTCCAATGTGTTGATGACGTCGTGGATACTATCAATTCAAGTGGAGAAAAAGCCCTTGAAACATTGGCGAAAACGATGGTGGTACCGACGGATTTGACTGATGAGATTTTAAATACCCTTCATATTGAAAAAGTGATTGAAAAGAAGGTGGACCAAGATGTGGAGCAACCTGAACAACAGGAACAACCTGAACAACAAGCTGAAGCAAAGGTCGACTCGGCACTGTACCCTAATTCTCTTCTTGACCAATACCGAAACGTCGATGATCAACCAACCACCAAATTTGCATTCTCAGTTAGGGCAGACTTTAGTCCCACCTTAATTGATCTTCATCATCAATTATCATTATTGAAAACCCAAGAACAAGAGATGATCGACCACTTGCTGTCAACATTACTGACGATTGATCCCAAGGTAGTATTGACCAAGAGAAGTCAACTGGGTCGTCATAGTAACATTATCCATGTTAGTACCAAGGCAAGGTATTGTGGAGACATTGAATCATTAATGACAAATAAAGATCCAAGTTCCATCCGGGAAAAACGCAAGTCGACATTGGTAATCAAACCTCGACAATGGAGTATACTTCAAAATAGATTGGGAGAAGTCACTGATGCCATCATTGCTGAAGAGACACAAATTATCCAACAATTACGTCAACGGGTGGTGGATGCAGTGCCTCAAATCAGACATCTTGCCCGGAGTTGTGATTTCATCGATGTTACTCTGTCATTTGCGGTATTGGCTCATGGTAACCAATTGGTCCGACCAAAGTTCACCAAGACTAATCAATTATCCATTGAAAATGGTCGGCATTTGGTGGTGGAAACAGGGTTAAAATCGGTTGGTAAACCATTCCACCCAAACACCACCAAGTTAACAAATAAACTGGGGAATATCTGGGTGATATCGGGTCCTAATATGGGGGGGAAATCGACGTTTCTTCGACAAAATGCCTTGGTAGTGATCATGGCCCAAATGGGGTGCTTTGTCCCAGCAGATAAGGCGACGATGCTGGTAGTTGATCGCATCTTCACCCGAATTGGGGCCCTGGATGATTTATTCAGTGATTTACTGACGTTTATGGTGGAAATGGTAGAATCGGCAACCATTCTTAATTGTGCTACTCCTCAATCATTGGCGATTGTCGATGAAATTGGTCGTGGGACCTCGGGGAAGGAAGGCCTCGCCATTTCATATGCCACGTTGGTATATTTGCTTGGGACGGTGAAATGTCGGACCCTTTTTGCTACTCATTTTGGTCTTGAATTGGAAGAGTTGTTGACGAAGTTTGACGTCAATACTAATAGGCTATCATGGTGGAAAACTACCATCATTGATGGTCAAATCCGGGATTACCGCCTTAAGCCGGGGATCTCGGCCTCTTCTAATGCCATCTTGGTGGCCAAGCAGGCGGGATTCCCCAAGCAAGCGGTGAAGATAGCTACTGATGCTCTAGAATACCTTGAATCGTCATTTAAGGTCGGTCATGATGATTGATTACATAAGCTCGCTAGGTAGTAGTTGATATCATTTGGTTAATGCAATTTTGAATAGGTTTTATTGGCGTGGGGGGTAGTAGCCTTGTTGGTGGGGGTGAGGTTGTTGTTGCTGCTGTTGCTGCTGCTGCTGTTGTTGTTGCTGTTGTTGTTGTTGCTGCTGCTGCTGTTGAGCCCGCTGAAGTTGTAATTGGAATTGTTGCATTTGCTCCGGCGTCATTTGTTGAGGGACATGGTTAGGTGGAGGATACTGTTGGGGGATGCCATAGTATTGTTGAGGTTGGGGAGGCGGCACCTGTTGTTGGTAGTAACCATAAGGTTGGCGCTGCTGGTTATTATAATACTGTTGCTGTTGTTGCTGGTATTGTTGCTGCTGTTGAGGTTGGGGAGGGTATCCCTGGTAGGGCATGCCATAATATTGACCCTGTTGTTGAGGAGGTACTTGTTGATGGTGTTGTTGCTGCTGCTGCTGTTGCTGATGTTGTTGCCATTGTTGAAGCTTTTGATAATATTGTTGCTGCTGAGCAGGGTTAAGCTGTTGTGGCTGTTGAGCAGGATATCCATACCCCATTGGTTGGAACCGTTTTTGAGGCGGGGGGACCAATTCGGGTACTTTACCTTGTCTTCTTTTCTTTTTCCCTCTCTTTGCTGCTGCTTCCATCTCATCATCGGAAAACTCTTGTTCTTCCGGAGGTAATTCTTCATCATGGCAATTCAGGGCATCAGACCCCTTTGATTTTAGATTATCCGTTTGTACCCATTCCAGATCACTCACCACATAATACACGTCGGCACCTTTCATCTTATAAAACGGAGCCAATTCTTCTTCCAGATTAAATTTGATCCGATAAAGTGGGTGTTGAAGCCGACCAAAAGTTTCAAATACCGGGCCAAGGAGAGTCCGGTCTTCAAAGCAAAGCACCGACCGTTCCTTTAATACCCTAAACTCTCCCGAAATCAGAGCTTTAACCACCACCAGTCCCTCAACAACACTAACGACATTACCCAATTTTTCAATGGCAGAATTATCGGGAATAAAGTAATCATCAGGTAATACAAACGCAAACTCATTCACCACTTCATTTTTAGATACAATAGGCCCCGTAGCTTCTTCAACTTCTTCTTCAGCAAAGTCGTCCTGAACATAGTCATCGTCGTCATCATTATCTGGTTCATCCACTTCGGAAAAGTCATCTTCCAGCAGCAGTTCTTCGTAAGTGACTGGTCGAGCAGCAGCGCGACGCTTCCCTGTGATGAAACCGGCGACATCGACATCTTGTGTTGGAGCTGATTCAGGTGCATCGGCAGCAGGGGCAGCAGCGACCACTGGTTCTGTCACTTGTTCAGCGACTTCTTCAGTCACTTGTTCAGTCACTTGTTCAGCCACTGGTTCGGCCACTTGTTCAGCCACTGGTTCGGTCACTGGTTCGGTCACTGGTTCGGTCACTGGTTCAGTTACTTGTTCAGCCGCAACTGGTGGTAATGATACAGGTATAGGTACAATTCCAGGTTCATCAGCAGTTATAGGAATAGCTTCGACAGCAGGCACAGTGTCATCCACTACTGGTTCGACGACAGATTCTGGAATATTCTCTGGTTGTACGGCTTCTGGTTGTGGTTCCCACTTCACTTGTTCTACCGATTCAACAACCGGTTTTTCATTAATTTCAGTTTCGGGGATTGCTTCAGCAGCATCAGGTTTTTGTTGAGGTTCGGTGAGTTCCTCGGACTCATCGACCTTTTGTTGAAATTTGGCAATTGCCCCAGACTCGTCGACCTTTTGTTCCGATTCGGTAATTGCCCCAGACTCGTCAACCTTTTGTTCGGATTCGGTAATTGCCTCAAACTCTTCGAGCTTTTGTTCGAGCTTCGGGGTTATTTCAGGGATTTGCTCCGATTTGATGTCTGGAGTAATCTCCGAAACCGGTTTATTGTTTTCCTGAGGTTGTTGAGGTTCATCATTGGTGGATGGACCATCTTCTGATTTGAATGATGGAGAAGGATCAGTTGATTCCGATACCGATTCTTGAGTGACGATATTTCCCACGGGGGTGGCGGCAGTTTCGATGGCTATTTGAAGACCAGAGTCATTAGCAGTATCCACCGACGCATTATTAATGGTGGAAGGCTGATCAACAACGGAGTCATCGTCATTATTATTTGTGGAAACGGCACCAATGGGGTCGGGAACCGGGTTAACTGAATGAGAAACGGGAGCAGAATCAGGGATTGACCCCAGGTCGACCACCCCAGTATCGGCGGTAGTTTCCGCCAGTGGTGACGCCATCAAATCAACATTATTGCTATCAATGCCTTCCCCTTGGTTCCCACCCCCTTCTTCATCACGTTCCATCGCTTTGTCTACCATTGACGTGGTGGAGATACTACCAGCACTATCTCCTGTCAAGGCGACGTCATCCTGCACACGTTCGTCCATCGATTAATAACTTAAAGATATAAACAATATCCTTGGATATTGGCCAGTACTGAGAAACAAAGGCGTCGCTTTCTTAGGCCACTACCTTCCAATGGATATTTGTTTTTCTCAAAGGTGGTGCTGGTTCGCGGCTGGGTTTTCGTGAGCAAAGGGGGGAGGTGGCAATGGACAGGTTTGCTGATATTTATACTCATGGTCACCGCAACCATTGGTAAACAAATACGATAAATAGTGGGGATTTTTTTTGTTGTGTTTCTTCTGTTATCGATTCAATCGATCTTTTTTTTTTTTTGATAATATCGCTTATATTGACGTTGATGTTGATAGGGATGCAGGGGACGTAAAAAATTAGGATAGAATGCAACATTACAATAGAAATTATCGATCGAGAGTGGGGTGGGAAGTGTCAATATTATTACATGATTATTTGATTACTGTTGATATTTGGTGAGAATTGGTGGTGGGGGTATACTAGTATTATCGCAATTTTTTTTAATAAAAAAAACTATTGTTAGTAGTTGGGTTACGTACCCCCGACCCACCCAAAAAAAAAGATTAGTGTTCATTTGATTGGTCATCAAGATTTAGGAAGTGGGGTTAAACTATGGGAAAATGGTAAAGGGAATTGGTTTATTGTTAGGGTGTGAAGTTTCATAGCATTGGTTGGTTTTTTTTGGTTTTTTTTTTTTTAATTTCGATTAACATTTATTTTTACTTTTTTTTTGTGTGATGTAGTCCCGGAAAGGGAAAGAATAAGAGGAGTTTGGGCGGCAATAAGCTTGGTACCCGTGATGAAGATGTGTAATCAAGTTTTGGGGTGATAATAGTGAAACGTGCTTGGGGATACTTTATCACAATATCTTTTAATAAGGGATGTATACGTAAATAATATGGTTATTTTGGTAGTATCATTACTTTGATTTTAATTAATGTTTTTTTTTTTTAATAATGGCTGCAAAATAATATTATTAAAAATTGAATCAAAGTAAAAACGCCAACATGAGAAATAAATTAATACCTACTGATTTTAATATTAACAAAATGAACCACCCATACGTATTAATAAAAATATAATTGTTGTTGTCAAATGTAACACCTTTTGGTTTTAGTGTGTATCACGTGATATATTCCGCACCTTAGGGTTACCAACCCTAATGCGCCGCGCACCATCGCACACCCTTTAAAGTGAAAAATCTTTTTCAACCCTTTGCCAACTAATACCAATCAACCATGGGTGCCTACCGTTACGTTGCCGAATTGGCTAGACAAAAGCAATCCGATGTCATGAGATTCTTGTACAGAGTCAGATGTTGGGAATACAGACAAAAGAACGTCATCCACCGGGCTCCTAGACCCTCTAGACCTGACAAGGCTAGAAGATTGGGGTACAAGGCCAAGCAAGGGTTTGTCATCTTCAGAATTAGAGTTAGAAGAGGTGGCAGAAAGAGACCTGTTCCTAAGGGGGCTACTTACGGTAAGCCCACCAACCAAGGGGTTAACCACTTGAAGTACCAAAGATCTCTTAAGTCTACCGCCGAAGAAAGAGTCGGTAGAAGAGCCGGTAACTTGAGAGTGTTGAACTCTTACTGGGTTAACCAAGATTCTACTTACAAGTACTTTGAAGTCATCTTGGTCGATCCCTCTCACAAGGCCATCAGAAACGATGCTAAGATTAACTGGATCGTCAACCCTGTCCACAAGAGAAGAGAAGCTAGAGGTCTTACTGCTGCTGGTAAGAAGTCTAGAGGTATCAACAAGGGTCACTTGTACCACAACACTTCTGCTGGTAAGAACAAGACCTGGAAGAAGCACAACACCCTCAAGTTGTGGAGATACAGAAAGTAAGTGGGTTAATAGGTTGTTATATATTAATATCATATTCACTATTTTCTAATAGCATTTAATTCTTGGGCCCGATTAATCAAATCACCAGCACTAATGATAGTAACCCCATCTTTAGCATTGGCTGCTTCATCAACCGCCACTCGAGCGACATCTTCACCACTAATACCATAGGTAAAGTTAAATGGCGTCTTCGAAGTCCAATTGCCAAGTTTCATAAAAAAATCATTCAACATCCCATGACTTTCTTCACGTTGACCAACAAGAGCCCCCGGACGTAAAATCACCGTCGATTTAAACCCAAGGTCGATGATTTCATCTTCAAGTTGACCTTTAATTTGTAAATATGGTACCCATGATCCCAGCAGCGCCCCCATTGACAGTACCAATACTAAGGTTTCGACCCCAGCAGCCTTTGCCGCCTTAGCTCCGGCGATATTGGTACCATAATCAATGGTTTTAAAGTTTTCAATGCCCCCAGCAGCAGCTCTAGTAGTACCAAACGCCGAAATATACGCTTGACACCCCTTGGCTTCAGTTTCAATCGCTTGAGGCCAGTTTTCAAGATTACTCTCAACAACATTGGTATTACCCCCTTCTAAGGCACGTCTGGTAACAGTATTAACCTTCCATTGGTTATCCAAACATTGCTTAAATACTTGTTTACCAACAAACCCGGTGGCACCAAGGATAAACACTTGCATTGGTGGCGAAGAAGACATGAGGGCGATAGTTTATCTAGCAATTCGCAACTAAGGATTATATACTCGCAACCATAGCCCTCCCTTATACAGGCGTGACTCGGTGCCAATGGCTTAAGGGTGAGGTCACCAACGAGGTGATTACGAGGGGGGGTTGTCAATGTGGTATATTGATTGGAGAAAGGTTACCATCTACAATGGTGAGCCGCATCTATATCACTCATCCCGCGCTTGGTTACACAATGCCACCCCTACATGAGTAGGGGTTAGGGGTGATAGAGGTAGAGAAGAAGTGTCGTCGTCTTTACCTCATCCCCTCTACATTCTCTCTACATTCTCTCTATTTTCTCATGCTCTTTCTCATGCTCTTTCTCATGCTCTTTCTCTATGGTGTCCCTTCCTTTTGTTCGCGTCCCCCAGTTATGAACCCCGGCCCTCCTGCCCCCATTCACCTGACCGCCGCACCTACAATCGTCAACGTTTCCTACACCACTCAATTTGCTGTTGACCTTGTTCTATTCAAATGGTACGTACACGCCAATGGCCCCAACAAATCAATGACCCAGATATCATTGACACCTTAATCATTGATACCATCAGGTTTCCCGACTCGGGACGGGGTCCCCAATATCGATTATTAATACTAACATTAGGCCGGGGCAATTGAAAACGCACGCAAGGAGATTAACCGGTTATCTCTTGAAGATCATGATGATGAACTGAGATTCGGTCAAATCTACCAAATTTCCGGGCCCGTGGTCACCGCCGAAGGGTTATCGGGGGTGCAAATGTATGAATTATTAAAAGTTGGTCATTTAGGTCTTTTGGGGGAAGTAATTCGGATTAATGCCGACAAGGCCGTCATTCAATGTTATGAAGAAACCGCTGGTCTTTGTGTTGGCGACCCCGTCGAACGGACAAAGAAGCCATTATCGGTGGAATTGGGTCCGGGGTTAATGGAAACCATTTATGATGGGATTCAACGGCCACTTAAATCGATTTCAGACTTGTCGCAATCGATTTATATTCCTCGGGGGATTGAAGTGCCGGCATTAAACCGGGATATCAAGTATGATTTCACTCCCGGTAAATTAAAGGTGGGTGATCATATCACTGGCGGGGATATCTTTGGTTCGGTGTTTGAAAATTCGTTGATGGATGACCATAAGATCTTATTACCTCCTAAGGCTAGAGGGACCATCACCTCCATTGCTCAATCGGGGTCGTATACCGTCGATGAAAATATCCTTGAAGTGGAATTTGAAGGCAAGAAATTCAACTATTCGATGATGCATAACTGGCCGGTTCGGGTGCCTCGTCCTGTTGCCGAAAAGTTGACTGCGGATTACCCATTGCTTACTGGGCAAAGAGTGTTGGATTCATTGTTCCCTTGTGTTCAAGGGGGTACTACCTGTATTCCTGGGGCTTTCGGGTGTGGTAAAACCGTCATTTCCCAATCTCTTTCCAAGTTCTCCAATTCCGATGTCATTATTTACGTTGGTTGTGGGGAAAGAGGTAATGAAATGGCCGAAGTGTTGATGGAATTCCCCGAACTTTATACCGAAATCACTGGCCGGAAGGAACCGATTATGAAGCGGACGACGTTGGTGGCTAATACTTCTAATATGCCGGTGGCGGCTCGGGAAGCTTCCATTTATACCGGGATCACCCTTGCTGAATATTTCAGAGATCAAGGTAAGGATGTTGCCATGATTGCTGATTCTTCATCTCGGTGGGCCGAAGCTTTGAGAGAAATCTCGGGTCGGTTAGGGGAAATGCCCGCTGATCAAGGGTTCCCCGCTTATTTGGGGGCCAAATTGGCTTCGTTCTATGAACGGGCCGGTAAGGCCACTGCTCTTGGTCTGCCTGATCGGAATGGGTCGGTGTCGATCGTTGCTGCCGTTTCCCCTGCTGGGGGGGATTTCTCTGATCCCGTCACCACTGCTACTTTGGGGATTACTCAAGTATTCTGGGGGTTGGATAAGAAACTCGCCCAAAGAAAGCATTTCCCCTCGGTTAACACCCTGGTTTCTTATTCGAAATACCTTAACGTATTGAATAAGTACTATGATGATAACTATGCCGAATTCCCTCAATTAAGAACCAAGATTAAGGAAATCTTGTCCAATGCTGAAGAATTGGAACAAGTGGTGCAATTGGTGGGGAAGCTGGCGCTTTCTGATTCCGATAAGATTACTTTGGATGTTTCAACTTTGATCAAGGAAGATTTCTTACAACAAAATGGTTATTCCACCTATGATCAATTCTGTCCCATTTGGAAGACTTTTGATATGATGAGAGCATTTATGAGTTATCATGATGAAGCACAAAAGGCAGTATCCAATGGTGCCCAATGGCTGAAACTTGCGGAAAACACCAAGGATGTTAAACATGCAGTGTCGCTGGCCAAATTCGTCGAACCAGGTGAAGGGGAACAAGCAGGCCGGGCAAAGTTTAATGAATTGTTGACCAAGATTTCCGAAAGATTTGCTGAAGCTTCGGAATAAATTAACAGAGATAGAGGAGATTAAAAAATATCGAAACAATAAAACAGTGTAATGGACTATTATTTACTTAGTTAATTATTGACAGCAAAACCATCGATACCAAAGATGATACCAATTACATCTAGTATCGATGGTAGTTGTCGTAGGTTGATATTGAGGGGGGTCCTTGCCTTTATATAATGGTAGTATTGGTGGTTGATGAATGGTAGGGGTCCTACTACGAATGGTATGAGGACATTTCCATGGTCTAGTAATTGCTGTTACTGGAGGGGAAGGATACGGGATGACCAATGTCATTAATTAGGAAGATTCCCTCCTCCTCCGTCCTCCTGGTTATATATATACATGACCTATAGTCAATTTGGTAGAGGGAAGGTCCAATGACCTGGTTACCCCACATATCAAACAAAAAAAAAAAAAAAGTAAAGGGTCCAGGTTATACATGCCAACAACCCAATTGACCAATCAATTAAATCGTCGATTGATTGATTCTACAAGTTCAAATGGAAATTAAGTTTTTTCATTTATTGTTATACAAGATTTGTTTGTGTAGCAACCAACGAAAGAGACTTACTTAGATCTGGCTCTAACCTTCCGTCTCTTTCTCTTGAGTCTTCTGACTCTCTTCTTTCTCCACTTGTCACGCATAGTTTATGAAAAGTGAACTGAGGAGTTTTTCAATTGTCTCGGCAATGGGTTTTATTGTGGTTGCGAGTGTGCGCTCCTGCAGATAGGGTGTGGGGGTTATAACCCTTAAGTCACGTGAGACACCCCCATCATTAAATTGTCATATTCCGCACTATAATTATGATAGGTTTGTAAATGTCTAGTATTTTTGTAAAATTTGAAATTAATTGACAAATTAGGGTTGAATTGATGAGGAGGGTCACGTGTGGTGTCACGTGAGAAAAAATCCATCACAGAGCATTATCAATATTAAACATTACTAAACATACCATTATCTTTTTATTTCTTTCTTTGTCATCCCCCCTCTTCCCTACCTTGCATTCTTTGCCACCTTCACGCTTATCGTGCCATCGCATCTATCATGCATCTCATGTCACTAATACCCATCCGATGGTATTCCCTGCCCCGTAATCTAGCCCGATCGATGGCTAGATTCGAAGCAAACCTTATCCAAGAACGTCAATGTCCTTCTGACCCTGATAATATCCCCATCTCCAAACCCCAACCCCATAAATCCAAAATCTCGGTCGAAGATATCGATAAACGACTCTTTTCAATGCCATCATTAAAAGAGGAATCAGAGACCACTCCAATGGCTACTAAAGGTCGTAAGAAACGTGGGGTAAGACAATCACCATCAAAACCATTAACTGATACTCAAGTGATCGAATTTGGTAAGATCTCGGTGGTAGATAACCAACAATCATTTGGTACCGTGGATACCGATGCTATCCCTCGACTTCGACATCAATTAGATCGATCATTATTTAGTCCAGGTGTCCAGTGGTTCCAAGATCCAAGAACTCGAATCTATAACTTCCCTCCTCATTTAAAAGATATCCCTAAAGTGGAAACATTCAATTTCGATGCCCTCGACCCATTTAAACCGGTTTCAAAGGATGAAACTCTTACCAAGGCTTGTTTTGATGCTGGTAAACAATTCTATTCCAGTACCTCACTGATGACGGCTACGTTGACCAAGTTCTACCTTTTATTAAATAATTATGACCCCGATTATGACTCCCGATTTGCATTTACTCAATTATCTAAACTGTGTCAGAAACGACCAGCAACAGTGATGGTTCAATACCGTGGGGAAAATGGTGAAGGTAAACCAATGTACCTGATTAGTTCTGATAAGAGTACTGATACCAAATCATTACTTGGGGCGATGGGTCATTGTTTAGAAGCATTTCTTACCACACCAAAGGAAGAATTCCAATCGAAATTCGTTGAACTGAAACATCAAGAGAAATCATCTTTCCCTCCTGAACAATCAGTATATAATTACCTGACATATCTGGACTTTCTTATGAGATCTCAATTGGATTGTTATGATGATAGATTACCTGGTAAAGGTACATTTGATTTAAAGACAAGAGTTGGGGTTCCTTATCGATTTGACCCCGTTCGTCATGATCAAGATCTGGCTTATCAAATGTTTAAACAAAAGGGTGACTTTGAACTGTTTGAACGAGAATTTGTTGACTTGATTAAACTGGGGGCAATGATGAAGTATATGTTCCAAGCGAGAATCGGACAAATGGATGGCATTTATGTTGCTTACCATAATCTACTGCAATTCTTTGGCTTTCAATATCTTCCGTTGGAAACATTGGATGAAATCTTTTATTCATTTAATCATGGAGGTCCCGGAAGACCTAAAGTGGGTAAACCATCCAATTCGAGTTATTTTGCCGATGTTCAATTTAAACAACTGATTAAACTTTGGCAACAAGTGCTTCGTCAAGTGATTAAGGATTTACCCGCCAAACAATCATTCCGATTGGCGATTTCAAGAATTAAATACCAACATCGAGGTAATCAATGTACTGGACTCCATATCATCGCTGTACCGGTACTGAAATCAAATATTGAAAAACTTAATAACTTCCCCAATGAGTACAAGATTTCCTATACCGAGAAATTATCATCAACTGATTATTTTTCTCGATTACAATGTCATGAAAATGATTTGAGATCGTATAATGAATCATTGGTGGCAGGGAATAAGGTATATGGGGCCAAAGGGTACCTTTTACAAATCCATTCTCAATCAGTTGGTGATAGAAAGTTCCCAGGGTGGGTTCTGATCCATCCTCGTAATAGTGGTACTCCAATCGAATTAGAGTATTGCTTACGACGGATCCCCGTCAATAATGATGTTGACGAGTTTAGATCATATGCTACCAAAGTGTTTACCACGCCATTCTTTTGGCGGAAGTTTGAACTGGATACTAAGAAGCAGTTGAAGGTATTTGAGTATATTGGTAGACAAAGAAAAGAGGAATGGGAGGGGATGGATAATAAGAGAGTGGTATATCAAGGGCGTCCGTGATCCGACTTATCATGGTGCTTGTAAATAGAGATAAAGTTAACACGAATTCGGTTGTAGGCGGCAGGTGACGAAGGGCTCCCAGTGAGGGGATGACCCATTTATTAACATCGCATATCAATCCCCATGTGAGTTTGTCATCTCAACCATCCCATCCATCGGAGCGAACTCCGAGGTATCTCTTATTGTTGCCCCCTCCTTCAAAGGCATCTCCTTTCTTCCGAAGGACCTACGCCGTTCTCTCATTATCGCATGATATCATTGGTTGAAACTTTGCAACCAAATGAGGTGCATTGGTGCATCGACGGTTTCTTGTTAACATCGGTCCCCGGTCCACCGGAGTCCATGCATATGAGCTCATGTGCAAATCAATGATGATGGTAAGCCGCTAAAGGAGGGGAGAACCCCCCCGTCAACTACCACAAAGCTATCTATCCAAGTTGATTTCATCACTAATCAATAAAAGTCTAACTTCTTATCATTCATCTCTGCCTCCCACGTGCCATATCATCGCTCTTCCCGTTACGGCAGACACATTTCTTTTTATCCGCCATGTAGGTGTTATCTCGCGCATAAATGTGTAATCGAACAAGTAGGTGTTACTGAGTCACCGGAAAATTTAAAACCCTGCGAGTCGCAACATTTACGGTAAATTTAATCCACCTGGCGATTATTATGACTATCGATATTTCCTCGAATGAGGAACCCCTGCAAATGATTAACTGTGACCTGGAGGTACTGATGTACCTGCTCTATGATCAAAACCACATGCACCCACCGCAAATGACCGAAGTCCCCCTCGAGGTTCTGGATATCAAGAGTAAACTCCATAATGAACGACAAATCCATGATTCGTTAAACTTGAAGATTGAAAAGATGAGATTCCATCAAGATTCCGCTTATACCCTGGAAGAACTGGATTCGGGAGAAGGGGAAATTAAGGATGCTGATGAAGAAGAATCAAAGATCATCTTTATGTTGGTGGGGTTACCTGCCCTGGGCAAGCTGACGATTTGTAAACAACTTAATCGGTATTTTAATAAGCATCATGTCAAACTGGGGATTTATAACGCCGGAGATGTCCGTCGACAAATGGTGCTGTTTGAGAATTCGGATTTTTTTGACCCAAATAACGCTGCTGGCCAACGTGACCGGGAAAACTTTGCTGATATCACCGTCACCAACTTGGTGAAGGATTTAAATCTGAAATCGGTCCAGATTGGCTTTTTGGACGCCACTAATACCACTAAACAACGTCGTCATCGTATGGTTAATCGATTAGTGAGTGAAGTCCACCATGCCACCATTGTGGTGATGGATATTCAATGTAATGAACCGGATATGGTTAATTTTAACATTGCTTGTAAGACAAAGAATGCCGATTATGAAAATCGTGATTATGAAGATGCCATTGCCGATTTCAAACAACGAACGGTTCATTACATTCATATGTATGAACCCATCACTTCGAGGGAATTGATCAATTATCCAATTGATTTATACATTAATTACCAAAATGGTGGTGAAGTGTTTGATCTTAATCGCTTTGATCACGTGCCAATGAGATTTATGAATTTAATGACAAGGTTTAAGGATGGATATGAAGATAAGTATGGTCGGGAATATTTGAAACGGGTGACGTCGTTCACGCTGTTTATGGAGAATTTGGGTTAATTGGGATTTTTTATAGATATGGGATAGAAATGGTAATATAAAGGTTATTTATGGAGTATAATTTGCTAATAGTATAAAGGTTGTATTTATGGTATAAGTTACGTGTTTGGTCACCCTGACCATTGTTCTTTCGGACGTGTTCATCTGCCTCGTGTGCTCTTGTGCCTCATGTTTGGTTTCGACCTCCCCCACATGATGATCTTCTTTAAATAGGAATCTTTTTTTGGTAACGCCAATGCTGCAGTTATATCGCCATGAAACTTGGTGATATCTATATTACTCCCTTGGTTATAGGCAAATTGTCCTATTTTCGATATTATCTCATTTCCTCTGGATAATAGTCCTATCACTATCTCACCTCGTTCGTAGTTCTACCCCTTACTCATCCTCCCCAACCATACGATGCAGCTCATTTAAAAATTCTCGTAAGGCGTTCCCTCCAATTTGTTGATTTTGTCACCTGTTTTTGGCATTTGATTATGGTTATAACTTCCGTGGAGTCAACCATCCCAAACCTTATACGCGCTACCAAAAACTTTGACGCAATAAGCCACCAAGCACCTCTTGGAAGGAAGTACTATCATCACTCTATTTCTCCGGGGATAACATTGACATGATTCACCGTCGATGCCATCACAAAAACAAAAACAAAAACAAAATCGGGGTTTTGTACTTGATCGTGTTAACTCACTAACATGGACCCTGGATTGTAACCAACGGTCAAGGGTCCCCTTCGGTATCCTGCAGGTACCCCCTCCATAAAGGATCGAAAAAGTCAATCTAGAAATCGAACATTTAGATTTCGTTAAACTTCGCGTAATTCGGTACTTGATTATGCATTGTCAGGTTGCACCAATGACCAAAGGTGGGCTTACCATTAACCTGTAGTTGTCATTGAAATAATCATGGATATCCAATGACGATAATGATGATGGCTCCGATTAACCAATGCCAATCCTATCCCACACTCGATATCATTAAGGTTGATGTCACCGCGTTGTAAGGCACCCCCGTACCTCACAGTTACCGCCTCGTTAGGGTTTAATCCAATTTAGGACAGTTATTTTCGATATAGTCAAGGAACCGATCGCCCTTTGCGCCTAAACCTCCAAATTAGCTAAATCATTGCTGTTGGGACCTGAATCGTAATGCATGGGGGTGCCCTTGGTTTCAAAGGGGACGATATTCGAAGATTGAGGTTGCAATCGATATAAATAGACAAATTTTCCACTGATAATCTGTATCATTAACTCATGTTGTTCAAACCCGTGATCCTTGCCGCCATTGCTGGTATTGCCTTTGCTAATAAGGAAGCTGAAGATAAGGAATGTCTTGTTCCTGCTACCGTCACCGTTTATGTTACCCCTACGGTTTCTGGTCAATTGTCGAGTTCTGTTGATGAATCGGTGAAGACTTCTACTCCCATTGGGACTGCTGAATCCACCACCACTTCTACTCCCATTGGGACTGCCGAATCGGTGAAGACTTCTACTCCCATTGGGACTGCTGAATCCACCACCACTTCTACTCCCATTGGGACTGCTGAATCCACCACCACCTCCACTCCCATTGGTACCGTCGAAACCACCACCTCTACCCCCATTGGTACCGTTGAAACCACCACTTCTACTCCCATCGGGACTGCCGAATCGGTGAAGACTTCTACTCCCATTGGCACCGTCGAAACCACCACTTCGACTCCCATCGGTACTGCTGAATCGACCACCACTTCGACCCCCATTGGTACTGCTGAATCGACCACCACTTCGACCCCCATTGGTACTGTCGAAACTACCACCTCCACCCCCATTGGTACTGCTGAATCGGTAAAGACTTCTACTCCCATTGGTACTGCTGAATCCGTCAAGACCTCCACTCCCATTGGTACTGCTGAATCCGTCAAGACCTCCACCCCCATTGGTACTGCCGAAGTCACTTCCACTGCCACCCCTATCCAAGAAACCATCCCCACCATTGTCACCATCGACACCACTCAAACCATCCCCACTGTCGTCACCATTGACACCACTCAAACCATCCAAACCACCCAAACCAGTACCACCGTCGTCGAATTGCCTGAAACCACTCAAACTCTCCCCACCGTCATCACCTACTACACCACTCAAACCATCCCCACCGTGGTTACTTCTTACACCACTCAAACTTACATCCAATCTCCTTCGTCAGTGGCCCCCCCTACCACTTCCACTTCTTCATCAGCCCCCGCTCCCACTCAATCTGCTCCTGCTCCCACTCAATCAGCCCCTGCTCCCGGTACTAATCTCGATTGCTCCAAGCCTGGTATTGGTTGGCTTCTCAAAAAGCTCGTCGTCCCCATTTGGGCTTTACACATGACCAAGGATGCTTTCGAAGGTAATGAATTACCCTCGTGGACAGACCAAAACTGTAAGGAAACCTTCCCTTACTATAAGATCGATGACAAGGTCAAGCGTAACGGTGCTGGTTCTGCCACCGTCGCCGCCGGTGTCGTTGGTTTCGCTGCCATGGCTCTTATCGTTTAAATTTGAAGTCAATCACCCCCCATTTTTATTCTTGTGTTTTCGTTTTCGGTCCTGCTTAATTATTGATAAGTCAGGATGTAAACTAATGCCATTGATGGCATAACTATATTTGTGTTATATATATATCAATAAAGATCGTACGAATTAAGTTGCCGCGACACGACTCGGGGAGGGAAAGGGATCGAGATAAACTTGGTAATCGCACGCACGACCCATACACCCTCCCTCGTAACGCGCATCATTAAATATCCCATTCGTTTATTATTCATCACTAAAGGAGATGGCAGATTATAACTATTCCCTCCCACCACCCGGTCAAAGCTATTATGGCCATGGACAACAACAACCCCAACAACCCCAACAGCCTCAACAACCTCAACAGCCTCAACAATCGCAACAACAACAACAATCACAACAATCACAACAACAATTCCCATTGGGACCAGGGGGGTCCCATCCACCACCAACGCAATCGCTGTCACATAATATTATATCCAAATTCAACCAACAGGACATTCAAATTCTTCAACAACTTTTGGTGGCGGGAGAAAAGCATAAATGGAAACAAATCACCAAACAGATCAATGAAGCGTCGCCAAATAATCAACATTACCGTACTCAACAACAAGGTCAACCTGAAGAAGCGTTCCCTACCACTACTCCTAAAAATGTCAGTCCTACCTTTGTTATCAAACAATACCAATCATTATTAGGACTCCCAAACAACGCCACCTTCTTTGGTACTCTTGGCCTGAGTTTACCATATGTGGTGGGTCCCAATGGATGGGATGATATCAATTATCAAGATTATAACTATCGGTTTAATCATGACATCGAATAATGATGTTCAACATAACAATGACTAGCAGGAACTAGTGAAGATTAATGTGTACTTTTAAAATGCTATATGCTATTAATGACATCCCTGATTACCGGGTGGGCGTTTAGTATTCGATCACCGGTAGTGGTAGTGTTTTTTCTTCTCTTTCGTAATGGAGATGTCGTCGGGGAGGTTGTATCGACCCCGACGGCATCAGGGGTTAAATTATAAATGTATCCCCGGGTATTCATCAAATAGATCATCCGAACCATGGTATTGGCCAGCTCTAACGTCGTAATCAGTCCAAGCGCCACTAATTTAGACCTGGCTCGGGTAAGGGCGACATTAAGTCGTCGCCATGCCTTAACCAAATCCCCCAGACGTTTACTAGGGTTCAGTCTAACAAACAGAATGATAATCACTTCCTTATCTCTTCCTTGGTATTGATCGGCGGTCAATACTTCAATCGCTGAGGATACCGAAGAAAGTAACTTTTGTAAATAACGAACTTGACCCCGATTAAACGATAATACCCCAATATTGTCGGCACTAACCCCCAGGGCGATGAATTGAACGACAACTTGTTTCACCAACTCCGCTTCTCCTCGATTTTCAACATGTTGATCACCAATGGCCATTTCTTGACATCTGTCACCTAATCCATCATGATTAAGAAATACTACCGGACAATCGGGATCGATGACTCGGTATAACCACTCCAGTTCGATCGTTTGTTGCCAGTTGTCTTGTAAAGTCAATCGTTGGTTTTTAACCTCATTGTTACCACACTTTAATTGGTGTTCATATACCAAGTTATTGGCAAGACTCATGATTTCTCGATTCATCCGATACTGAAGGGTCAATTCGGTAATGGCCAGGGGATGGGCAGTAGCCAAATATTGGAATAATGAGACCGACAATCCTGCTTGAGTTTTCTTATCATCGGATATCACCAATGGAGGTAATTGATTATGGTCACCAACAAGGATGAATTTATCAGCGAATCTTAATGGACCAAGACATACCGGTAATGACACTTGAGACGCTTCATCGACGATACAATAATCAAAATGATCCCGTAGGAGGAAAGCAATATCATTCAATGCCAAGCATGTCAGTGCCATCACCGGGGCCAGGTAGGCGGCGATCATTTGTTGCCGATTACGAAAGTTACTAGCAGGGATATACTTTCGAATTCGTTGATGAACGGAATATGGCAGTGATGCTATTCTTACCATTGGCAAATTTCCTTCATCGAGCTTAAGTAAGATATTGTCCACGGCAGAATGGGTATACAGGGTCAATAGCACCGTCTTACCATTGTTAACAAGTTGAGTAATAAGATTGGCAATCATCGTCGTCTTACCGGTACCTGGCATCCCCAATACCAATGAATAATCCTCTGCCTTAAGACAATGTTGAATTGCTTTAGCTTGATCAGGATTAAGTCCATCGAGGTTAACATTGAATGGCAATTGTTCCCGAAATCGAGGAGGTTGTTTCTGAACCACTAATGCCCTGCGACGACTATCTCCTCCATGTTTAAGGAATAAATTGATAAGATTAAACCTCACCTGACCCATACTGTTAAATAATTGGTCATGATCGATACGATACAGTTTCAGACGATCAAATTCCATCGGGCCACGAAGATTTAACTTCACCTCACCTTTATTAAGGTCAGCAACAATGGCTCTTGCCAAACAGAATTGACCACCATCTGATTCCATCAGAATGATCACTCGATCATCAATGGCGATCTTGGTTGACAGCTTGGCCAAATATGGAGAACAAAGGATTACCTCTTGGTTTTGTCGGCTAACAAACGTTAACAGACCAACACATTGTCCATCATAAGCTATCCGTTGTTCGGCAGTCATTGTCCATAAGTATTTCAACAGACCTCTAACCACTTTTTCTTCTTGAGATAACAAGTAGATCCAATGATCAAAAAACTCACCATCGTCAAGACTTAGATGATTAGTAATTTCCAGATAATCATCCCCGGGTAACCCCGTCATCGTTGGGTCACCATCTTCAGCCATTTCATAAATAGTCATACAATGATTGCGGACATCACAACGATCACATTCAGACAGGTTAAGTAATGGAGGTAATTTGACCCCACCTTGTAAATAGGGACTGACTCGATTTCGAAGATTGATCAAGCTCTTTAATTCCACTGGCAGTACTTGAGCCAATTCAACGTCATCAAACTTGGTATAACATAATAAGAAAGTGGATACATCCAATAAATGACGATCCTTAAATAATAGCGAATAAAGCGTCGCTTGAGCAGCATGGGTTAATTGTTCTTTCCCCGTCTTGATTTCAAGGGGGATCACCAAATGATCATGGGTAGATTGTCCATTAATCGATGCCACCAACGATGCATCGATTAATCCTTGAAGACCAAACATTGGCAGCCAAATTTCTTCTTCGGTTCGAAGACATTTTTCAATGGATACTTTGATGGGGGCATTAATCAGACGACCTTTCACCGTCACCACTCCTCCCATCTTCAGGTAATATTTGACAAAGAACTTTTGAATAAATGGAAGATGGTCATTGATAATGATGGTTTTGATTTCGTCGACATCTTTATCAATACACCAGAGTTGAGTTTGATATTCCATCAAATATTCATGGAGTAAATTGATCACTCTATTTCGATCATAACCTCCATGTCGAAGACACCATTGGAAGAGTTCATGAACCACCTGACCAACCACTAACGGTACCAGAGGTACCCCTGGGATCTTGAATCGAGAAGTTAATACTTGCTTTCTCGGACAAGTGATCTGAGCAGCCACTGCTGTCGCCAGAATAAGTACATCGGGATGCCAAATGAGTAAATTATTACCATCATCGATCAATTGAGGTGATTGAGAATTGGTGATAATGACATGAATGATATCTCCTTGACAAAAGTCCAAATCCAAGTATTCCCCTCGTACCACCAATTTCTTTGGGGTATTATCTTGATCCAAAACACTTAGAATCAATTGAGGTTTTCGTTGAGATCCACTAAGAGTTTGCTTATTAATGCCAGTGATGACATATCGAGCAAAGTTACTCCTGGAAAACGCTGCCATCGCCGTGGTTGCTTCTGGGGTTCGTTCGACTAATGACGGGAGGATATCTTTGATATTAAACAGTTGCAGTTTTCTTTGTGGTGAAGATGATACCACCACCAGGGACTTGTTTGTTAATGGTGAAGACATTGGTTGCCCTGGAGTTAATGGTTGTTTTAATGGGGTTAATTTCAGAGATTCACGATGAATCCGAGCAGGAGGGAGCATTTGAGGAGGCGGTTGTTGTACTTGTGCTTGAGTTACCGCCTGGATAAACTCATCATCATCTGAAAAGGGATCAATCAGAGGCAGCAGACGCTGGTTTTCAAATTTATCAATCCACAGGTCCAATACACTTTCTTGTGGGGGGTCATTTTCCTGGTTTATCACCATTAATGGTTTGGATTCAACCGTGGGGGCGTCAACTTCGTCTAGCTTTGGTATTTGATCCTTAATGGGCAGCAGTCGAAGATCCAAGAGTTTTTTAACTGGATTAGAGGTTTCACCATAGCGAATTCCTTCAAATTGATCATCCAGTTGTTCCAGAAGGTTATAAGTCTTTGCTGGCAGTGACAGTGACAGTACCTCTATCACATGAGTTTGACGAGGGTTAACTGGGAAATAAGGTCTTTTGACAACGGCAGGGGGGATTGATGATGACTTTGATGACGTCAGTGGAGTTGTAAGCGAGTTAATAGGTTGGTGGCCACCTTGTGGTCGCCGTTTATGGTCCCCCATAGTGTGTGATCTCTAGACGCGTTGCGCGTAGCACATTGACTTCGATCTGGAAGGCGACGAGGGGGGCGATAACGTTGGAGTTTAATGAAACAATGACATAGACAATATGAAGAGGGTGAATGGCGGAAGGTGTATGTTATAAACAGTAAATATTTTGGGGGGTAATTTGAGGGGGTTGGTTGTCAAAGAGGTAAACAAACACATCAACAACTAATAACCAGAAAAGAATCTAAAAAAATCAATAGGAATAAAAACCTAAACAAGGCTACAAAACCAAGTTGATTTTTTGATTCTATTCTTATTGGTTTTAATTAGTCATTATAGTCGAAGCCCTGCAGGACTGAATAAATGACCTGCATGTAATCAGATTGTGACGTTTGAGTACATGCGATGAGATGGTCATCGCACTGATAAGTTTCAATAGATTAAATGATAACTCCATGAGTTTTGAGCGTGTGAATAAAACAAGTATACTGTTGGATAGAGAAAGAAAAGGAGAAACCAGGGGTAGTTTCAAAAAAGTTATAGCTACTCTGGATGAGTATATAATTGGGTATTTAGATAAAATGCCCAGTAAAGGCAGCAATATTATCAGCGAGAATAAAACGACATTAAAAGCAAAGCAAGAGGCAAAAAGGAAAACCCACGGCGGGATTCGAACCCACAATCGCTCGATTAGAAGTCGAGCGCCTTAACCATTGGGCCACGCGGGCTTTGTTGAAGATGGGGGTGAATGTAGCCTAGTTCGGGGAGCGGGAGAGTAAAGAAACAACCAAGTTGAACCCTGGAAAAGCAATAATAATGAATGAAGTTGAGGTAAATTTCTTGTAAGTAGTAAATATTATCGTTGAACCTTCCAAACTTTGTCCATTATTTCAAAATCGATAAATTTTGCAAAAATTAGAGAATAATGAAAACCCACAGGTGTTTCCTCATTTCAAACGAAATTAATGTATAAACCCAGATTATCTAATATCCCAAGATTCATTCAATTATCATAAAAATCTCCTGCTATTCACTTTCTTCTATTAATATCATCATTATCAATTTTCATACCCTTCACTTCTATCTCGCACTATTTATTAGTATCTCAATGACAGTACCACAATGAGAATACCCCCTCGTGATTATAGACTAGCATACCCACCAATCAAAAAGATACTACGACCGTGTGGGGGTCTAGAACAAGCCCAACGGGAATGGCAATGGATGAAAAATGAACTCCCTTCCAATCAATGGAATCAAGCATTGATAAGAAGAGCCAATTATGAACCATTACAATATATCCTTGGCAATCAACCATTTGCCAATGTTTTAATCAAATGTCGTCCTGGGGTATTAATTCCTCGATGGGAGACTGAAGAATGGGTATTGAAATTATGTGGATTATTACGAGATCACCATCGTCATGGTACCATCATCGATGGGTGTACGGGGACAGGGTGTATTCCTATAGCGATTAATGATGAAGTGGAAGGTATTACCACCTCTGGATTTGATATTTCATCTCAAGCTCTTCAATTAGCTAAAGAAAATGCTCAAGGAACATCAGTGGACATTTTCCATCATGATGTGTTTAAATGCATCGATAAACAAGCAGATATCATTACTGCCAATCCTCCTTATATCCCTCAACAAGATATGACTGCAATTGGAGGGGTAGAGAGACTGGTTAATCAATGGGAACCTCATTTGGCATTGGTAGGAGATCTCGAGTTCTATGATGGATTAATTGATAACGTGGTGATGCCTCTGAATGCTAAAGGGTTTATCTTTGAATTAGGATATCATCATCAACTGAATCATGTCATTAATCGATTAAAATCGAGTGAATGGCAAGTGGGATCATTTAATGATAGTAATGGCAATATTAGAGGAGTGGTGGGATGGAAACCCCCATTTAAATGGTTAAAGGAAATGATTACTGTATAATAATAATGCTAATTAACTACTTTCTTTCTTCTTTTTATTAAGTCCTCGACCAACAGCAACGATATCTTCAGTATTAGGAATGACTTTAGTCCCCCATAAGATATACCCACCAAATCCTTTCATTGTCATCACTGGATGCATCTTCCCGGGGACGGTTTGAAAGGGCACCACCCTCAGTTCAAATAATGATGGTGCCAATACCCGCTTATCATTGGTAAAGTCATTTTGAATTTGCATCAACAATTCCTTATGTTGATTATATAATACAATCGCCAGTGACCCGGACACCTTATCGATAATATAAGGTAAAAGGGTGGGGAGGTATAATGAGGTGGCGGTGATCACGGCATCAAATTCCCCATGGAGATACATATCGATGGCATAATTGACGTCGGCTGCCCGTTGTTTCCGACGATAATATTGTGACCGTTTCAGAGCTTTTAATTCTTGTAATTGTTCGTCAGTGAAATCATACCAAGGAACTCGCTGCAGCTCGGGTTCGGTCACTTGAAGCCAGTTTAATGTCCGAAGGATCTTTCGTTGATAACTTGGGGTATAATCAGCGTATACCAATGCTGAGTTATTGGGGAATTCATTCTCATGAATTAAGAGTACTTCCCCTTTACCTTGCATCCTCTCCATGATAGCATATGTAAGTACCCCAGTAGTATCATCTAATACAAGATATTTACCTCCAGGTTGAATATTGGCATAGGATAACATCAATCCTAACGTTTCCATACTAAGATCGAGTAATCTCATCATATCCTTATCTTGATAATATTCCAATAACTCATTGGCACCAATAAACTCCACAGTAAACCGACGCAAATACTTTTGTTGTTTCCGTTTAAGGTATTTCTGTTGACTAAACACCGTCTTCTTATCGAAACCATCATGAGAGGCAATCATCTTCTCGATGATCAGTTGACCAATTTGACAAGATGGACCTTGCTTTTTGAGCTCAGTAATTTGTTCAAGGGTTAACCCTTGGATAGTAGAGCCAATATTGATGATATTTTGATTATTTTCCAGAAAGTATTGTGTCAAATCTTCTCGAGTCAATTCGATCTCTTCATCGATGGAAGTGATTTGTTTGACGTCATGATTTTCCAATACTTCAAAACTCAGCCCCCAAGGATACCCTAAGATATTAGCCATTTGAAATGACCCATATTTCCCTAACAGTACCACTCCTTTATCCTTTAATTTGATGATCTTCACCCCTTCTGATGGCAATCTAATTAATGCGTGTTGACCACAGGTGATGACATCACGATTCCGGAAATCATAATCAGGACCTTCATTATCCACTTCTTCACTGGGAGGAGTGATGATGTCGGGAGTATTCGTTTCACTCATACTATTCTATCGGTTGGTTTGGACGCTGCGCACCTCATCGCATTTTCACCTTGCGAAGACCATCACCACTAGACACCATGGGGAGAAGAGCTAAGAATAAGCAGGGGATGCCCCCAACTCTTGAAGAATTTCAAGCTGATAAACAAAGAAAAGATACCAAGAGATCTAATGGTGAAAAACCGGGGAAAAGATCGAGATCTTCCGGGGACAAGGGGGGGAAGAGATCGAAATCTGAAGATGGTGGTAAACCAAATAAGAAATCCAAGGCTACCAAGACTGAAGATGAACCACAATTACCTGAAGTTGATTTGGAACAACTCTCCAAGGCCAAGAAACAATTATTCGATGACCTGGAAGATGAAGACCAAGTGGATGAATATGAACAAGAAGTCGATTATAGTGATGATGAAGCTCAAGTGAAACCAATGTTTTCTGATGATGATGACGATGAAAGTGACCTTGAAAACTTAAATGTCGCCAATATGGAAGCATTTTCTCGAAAGCTCGATGAAGAAGATGAATTAGAAGCAGAAGAAGCCGAATTGGAATTGTTAGAAGGGGAACAACAAAACCCTCGGGCCAAGATTTTACCTTCAGTGGAAGAAGCGGAATTGGCGGCGCAACTGGGTCCTCAAGATATCCATATCGTTAGAACGAGAATGATCGAAATCGTCAAGGTATTGGAAAACTTTAAAGAACTCGCCGAAGAAGGCAAATCAAGAGCGGAATATACTCAACAATTCATCAAGGATGTTTGTGAATATTATGGCTATTCGGAATTCCTCGCCCAAAAGCTTTCTGATCAATTTACTCCTTCGGAAGCCATGGAATTCTTCGAAGCTAACGAAGTGGAAAGACCGATTACCATTCGGACCAATACCCTCAAGACAAGAAGAAGAGATTTGGCACAAACCTTGGTCAACCGGGGGGTTAATTTGCAACCAATTGGTGCCTGGACCAAAGTTGGTCTTCAAATCTTCTCATCGCTGGTACCCATTGGTGCTACTCCCGAATACCTTGCTGGTCAATATATCCTTCAAGCAGCTTCATCGTTCTTACCGGTGATTGCCCTTGAACCCCAAGAAAATGAACGGATCTTGGATATGGCCGCTGCTCCTGGGGGGAAGACCACTTATATTTCGGCATTGATGAAGAACACTGGGTGTTTATTTGCTAATGATTATACCAAGGCTCGGACCAAGTCATTGATTGCCAATATCCATCGGTTAGGGTGTAAGAACACCATTGTGTGTAATTATGATGCCAGAGAGTTCCCTAAAGTGATTGGGGGGTTTGATAGAGTGTTATTGGATGCTCCTTGTACCGGGACTGGGGTTATTTCCAAGGATAAGGCGGTTAAAGTGCTGAGAACGGAAAAGGATTTCATGCAAATCCCTCATTTACAAAAGCAATTGTTATTATCGGCAATTGATTCCGTCGATGCTAACTCCGCCACTGGAGGGATCATTGTTTATTCTACTTGTTCAGTTGCCGTTGATGAAAATGAAATGGTGGTTGATTATGCCCTTCGTAAGCGGCCAAATGTCAAGTTGGTGGAATCGGGGCTCATGATTGGGGATGAAGGGTTCACTTCATTTAGAGGTAGACACTTCCACCCTTCATTAAAGCTTACTCGTCGGTTTTACCCTCATAAGTTGAACGTGGATGGGTTCTATGTGGCTAAATTCAAGAAGATCGCCCCTCTGCCTCATGATATCTCCAAGGCGGGGGCCCTGGAAAAGGAACGGTTGGCAAGAGCTGAAGCGGAAGAAGAAGGGATCATCAATGATGATTTTGCCGAATTCGATGAATCTGCTGATACTGAAATGATGGACAAGTCTCTTAAGAGAAGTATGAAGCGGAGAGGGATCAACCCTCATGTTAGCAAACGTGATGACTAAATGTATAATAGGTATAGTAATCAATAGACAGGATGGAAGGTAATTAAAAAAATGATAAATGGTGGATTTTAGTGTAATTAATTATATGAGGTAAAAATGACAAAAAAGAAAACCCACGGCGGGATTCGAACCCACAATCGCTCGATTAGAAGTCGAGCGCCTTAACCATTGGGCCACGCGGGCGGATTGAAAAAAGTTAACCTCTCAGTATATACCGGGGAGAGGAAGTAACATAATTATGTCATTTTAAGTATGGCTACCATAGTAAACTACTAAAGAGATAGGATAATCTTGAGATATATTAGTGACTCGGATACTTGGGTTTGCTTATTTAGGGGTATTACTCATTATGCTTTGATTGATGTACCTTCATTACATGAGAATAACCTAATTATGAATGATAATAACCTGAATGATACCATGGACGTTTCTTAAGAAATCAAATACCCCATGAAAATATGTCACAATTAATCACATTAATATCGAATCGGCTCAACCAGGAATGAACAATTCGAGATGTTGAAGTGATTCTATTGGTACCTATTTATTCCACTTATACCCGGAAGGTGAAGCAGAACCAGTGTTATCGAGTAATATCCATTAGATTACCTATTCGGTAGGCATGTGTTTATCATGGGGCTGTCGTTAAAGAGTAAATCCATTGTTTATTGATACCAACACCATATCAATGATATCAAAGGAGATAAGCTTATCCCATTAGTTTGGTCAATGTCAGAGAACAATGGCGATTTTAAGAAACTATCGCCTGTTACTTTGACTTAAGTAATAGTGATAGGGGAGTTCACCACAACTAACCTTGATCATTCAAGTTATATCATATTCTTGCAAACAACGAACATATACTTTTATTATCAAAATGGTGTAATGTAGATATGATTAGGATATATAAGGCAACTTCTTCGTATAATTAGATATAAGAGTTTGTAGAGATGAAGTTTATATTTATATATAACTTTAAATTTCAATTGGTAATACCATACTTCAAAATGCGATGATTAAGGTGGGGGGGGGTGTGCAAGGAGTTATGGTCAAGAGGAGAAAGAAGAGAAAGAAGAGAAAGGAGAGCAACGGGAAAGCAAATGATATAGTGTTAACAGGGTATTGTGCAAACAGAGTATTGTGTACAGAGTGTAAAGTACAGACCACAGGATATAGAGTATAGACTACAGTGCAGAGGAAACAGAATACAGAGTAGCAGACTACAGAGTATAATGGTAGAGTATAGGCCATAATGGAGACTAAAGAGAGTAAATATAAGCCCATAGTGAGTAAAACCATGAATACTGTGAGATTTATTGATATTCGCTATACTCGCTCTGTACTGATATTCCCCATACTATCATGCGTGGTATGAGTATAACCATTACGACCACTGGTATACTAGCAATATGTTAATAGAATAAGAAGTATAGAATAAGTGGTAAAAGACTCTAAAGTAAAATAATCAACTCATAAATACCCCAAGAGCATTTCATCCGTCATGGCTGACTAATAGCTGATTCCATCGTCAATGTTTGAAGACATTCATCGCACCAGTATAACCAAATAACCATAGAAACCATATATACAACTCACAATATACTTTATTTTCTTGGCTAACCCTTTGATTACCTCCAAGTTTCACCTCTATCAAAGTACTAGAGTTGCTTCTAACTATCATACCACTCAGGTAATGTTGTTCATACCCATCAAAGTCAAAATGCAATAGACAATCCAAATAACCATTAATTTACACCCAAATTACTATCCCTTTTTAATCACTTCACCTCATCACCACTCACTACCATTCATCACCACTCCCCCTAATGTTCATCTCTTCTCACCTTTGCTTTTATCTCACAAATCCTGTCCTGTGTGCGCGCAGCCATCTCATCGCAAGCGAAATTTTCCACTAATCCTTTTCATCTTTCCCGACACTTAGAAGATGGCATTCGTGTTAGCTGAAACCGCCGCTGGGTATGCCCTTCTTAAGGCTGCGGACAAGAAGATCCACAAGAGCACCACTCTTCTTGCCGATTTAGACACCCCTGAAAAGGTCATCGATGCTTTCAAGGTTCATCGGTTCCAAAAATTCCTGCTGGCCGCCGATGCCCTCGCTGAAGCTAATGCCGTGATTGAAGGTCAATGTACCCTGGAATTACAAAAGTTCTTGGAAGAATCCAAGCCGGAAAAGAAGGCCACGTTGTTGGTTTCTGAAGCCAAGTTGGGGAATGCCATCAACAAGTTGGGGCTTAACTTTTCCGTGGTTGCCGATGCTGCTTGTCAAGATGTCCACCGGGCTATCAAGGAATTCTTACCCGAATTATTGCCTGGGTTGGATGACAAGATTCTTAACCAAATGTCGTTAGGGTTGGCCCATTCCATGGGTCGTCATAAGCTTAAGTTCTCCGCTGATAAGGTCGATACCATGGTGGTTCAAGCCATTGCCTTATTGGATGATTTGGATAAGGAACTTAACACTTATGCCATGAGAATGAAGGAATGGTACGGGTGGCATTTCCCCGAATTGGCCAAGATCATCGTCGACCTGTCGGCTTATGCTAAGCTTATCTTGACCATGGGATACAGATCTAACTGTGCTGATACCGACCTTTCGGAAATCTTGCCCGAAGAACAAGAAGAACAAGTAAAGACCGCCGCCGAAGTTTCCATGGGTACCGAAATCACCCCTGAAGATTTGACTCTGATTAGAGAATTGGCTCAACAAGTGGTGGACTTTGCCGCTTATAGAGAACAATTATCCAACTACTTGTCATCGAGAATGAAGGCCATTGCTCCTAATCTTACCGTTTTGGTTGGGGAATTAGTTGGTGCTAGACTTATTGCTCATGCTGGGTCGCTTACATCATTGGCCAAGGCTCCTGCTTCTACCATTCAAATCTTGGGGGCAGAAAAGGCTTTGTTCCGGGCTCTTAAGACCAAGCATGATACTCCCAAGTATGGGTTAATTTACCACGCTTCGTTGGTTGGTCAAGCCACTGGTAAGAACAAGGGGAAGATTGCCCGGGTATTGGCAGCCAAGGCTGCTTGTTCTGTCCGGTACGATTGTTTGAGTGAAGAACGGGATGATTCCGGTGAATTCGGTACTGACTTGAGAGGTAAGGTCGAACTGAGATTATCTGCCCTTGAAGGTAAGGATTTGAGAACCGTTAAGACTTCTAGACAACAACAAAAGGTTGAAATCACCGAAGCTAGAGCCTATAATGCTGATGCTGATGCCGCCATGGATTCAGATGATGAATCTGACGATGAAAGTGCCAAGGTTGAATCTAAAAAGAGAAAGAGAGATGAAGATGATGAAGAAGAAGAAAAGTCCCTGAAGAAGGAAAAGAAGGATAAGAAGGAAAAGAAGGACAAGAAGGATAAGAAGGACAAGAAGGAAAAGAAGGAAAAGAAAGACAAGAAGGAAAAGAAGGAAAAGAAAGAAAAGAAGGAAAAGAAGAACAAGGACTAAATGTTCAGACTTTATCATGTATAGTAGTAATCATCAATAACATAAACGGAAACAAAAATAGATCTTCATCGGCATCGATGTATAGTTATCGTGAACAAACGCTCGTGACGGGGTCATTTGACGTCAAACAGCATCACAAACCAATTTGGACTCCCCCCTGAGTGAATATATGATATTAAGGGGTGTTCATGGTTAATTTACATGATTTAATGATCAATTTAAATTTGAATTTAGAATACGATGTAAAGTGGGGATGAGATTGCTCAGGCGAGGTGGGGTGGATAAGTGAGAGAGGGCAACGTTGGCGAACAGATACCCCCGCGCGCGCTCATAACCAGAGGGCGCACCCATTTCCATTTATTTAACGTTCGTGACCACTAGCGATTGGGAGAAATATCACTCAAACAAACATCAAGGGAATATAACCACAATTGACGATGTCGTTTAAAGGGATTAAGAAATCACTTGTTCGGGCCCCTCAACAATTTCGTCAGAAACTTAACATGGGGGAGATGACCATCGACCCCGTGTATCAAGATGCTGAACGTCGGTTTAAAGAACTTGAAATTGAAACGAAGAAATTGAGTGATGAACTGAACCGATACTTTAAATCATTGAATTCAATGTTGGATGAACAAATTGAATGGTCCAAAGCGATTGAGGAGATTTATAAGCCCATTTCTGGGAAGATGCTGGATCCTAATGCTACTCAGATTGAAGATAATCCTGAAGGGCTTAAAGCGGCTGAATCATATCGAGAAGTGGTTAAAGATTTAAAAGAAACCCTCAAACCTGATTTGGAACTTATTGAAAAGCGAGTGGTGGCACCAGCTCAAGAATTACTTAAAGTGATCAATCAAATCCGAAAGATGGCGACGAAAAGAGAACATAAACAAGTGGATTTGGATCGTCATAAACGGACATTTGCCAAGTACCAAAATAAAAAGGAACCCACTTCCAAGGATGAAGAAAAGATGTATAATGCTCAAGCAGAAATGGAAACTGCTCAAGCAGAATACGATTATTATAATGAATTGATGAAACAGGAGTTACCGGTATTATTCCAATTACAACTGGATTTCATTCGGCCATTGTTTGTCCTGTTTTATTACATGCAATTGAATATCTTCTATACCTTGTACAATCGTATGGAAGAGTTGAAGATTCCTTACTTCGATATGACTACTGATATTGTTGAAGCTTATAATTATAAGAAGGGAAATATTGAAGATCAAACCGATGCGTTGGCCATTTGTCATTTTAAGGTTGGTCATGCTAAGAATAAGTTGGAGCAAGTAAGACGTCGTCAAGCGATTATGAATGGTCAAACGCCTTCGCCAGTGGGATCTGCTCCTGGTACTCCTAATCCTGGGGCAGTTCCTGGGGCAGTTCCTGGAGCTGTGCCTGGCGCTGTGCCTGGCGCTGTGCCTGGAGCTGAAGCTCAATTACCAGGTTACACTGCTGGTGCTTATGGTAACCAATATGGTGATGACAAAAAGGCAACATATGGTGCTCCTGGTGCTCCTGCTTATGGTCAACCAGCTGCTGCTGCCCCTGGTTATGGCCAACCCGCTGCTGCTCCTGGTTACGGCCAACCTGCTGCTGCTACACCTGCTTATGGCCAACCTGCTGCTGCCCCTGCCTATGGCCAACCTGCTGCCGCCGCCGCTCCAGCATATGGTCAACCAGCTTCTCCAACTTATGGTCAACCGGCCGCTGCTCCAGCTTATGGTCAACCTGCTGCTGCTCCAGCTTACGGACAACCAGCAGCAGCAGCTGCTCCTACTGCTTATGGCCAACCAGCTGCCGCTGCTGCTCCAGTATATGGACAACCAGCTCCTGCCCCTGCTGCTGCCCCCGCTGCTGCTACTTGTACAGCCCTCTACGATTACACCGCTCAAGCTGCCGGCGACTTAACTTTCCCTGCCGGTGCCACCATTGAAATCGTACAAAAAACCGCCGACGCCAATGGATGGTGGACAGGAAGATATAATGGCCAACAAGGGGTGTTCCCAGGTAACTACGTCCAACTCAACTAGGTATAACTTATCATCATATACTATTTTGTCTCCTATTTAGTAACCCACCGAAATCAAGTAATCGGCCAACTTTTCCACGATCAAAGTGGCTTCGTTAGCAACGACCCCAGTAGGATAATGAGCAATAAGAATCGCTTGCTTCGTCTTGACGGCGATCAACCCGGTGGTATCCTTATCCTTACCCTTACCTCTACCATAAATCGACCGATCATCCGATCTCAATAACAAGTAAGGTTCACCAGCAACATTTAACCCATGCGATTGTAATTCACTGGGATCAGCATAAGCTTTAGCAATGGCGGTGATTTCTTCCGGCTTGATTTCAAACCCCCCGGTTTGAGCCCAGAGAGAGTCACCAGCAGCAGAATACAACGCAGCTTTATCAAGCTTGTTAGTAGCGACTAATTGATCGGTGTAAGCTTGCCAAGACATGATTTGATTAAAGGGTATTTGATTGATCACTTAGGTGTCCCCAATTTTTAGCCGAGGGGAGGGTGGGATTCGCAGGTCTGTGGTTGTATACAGGAGGGCGAAATCAAATCGCCTTATGACGAGTTATGACGATTATTAAGCTGAAAATGTCTCCCCCCCCCTCCGGTATGGCGTAAGCCGTATCCATGAAAAGGTGATGGGGTAGATTAATCTCTAGACTATGTTTCTATTACCATATCTACTATACATTGACCCTCTATCTTCATCCCATTAGTTGCCAGCAACCGATTAATCACCTCGATAGGTAACCCTGGTGTCAAAACTTCTTCTCTTGGTTCATAAAGTTGTTAAAATCGGGGGTTTTCAAGAGGTTTTTCGATAACATTTCCCCACCAGGGGAAGGAGTGAAGAAATTGACATAATCACTCATGTTAAACCCAGTTGGGGTCAAGGTTAATCCTTGAGATGGAAGCGCCAGGAATAACCCCGGAGTTAATTTGTTTTGAGGAGTCTTTGCAATACCTCCAGCTCCCCGTTTAGGGGTCATTGGTGGAGCAGGTGCAATAAAGTCTCCTTTAGTTCTTGGAGGCGCTTTAGGAGTATTACCAATGGCGGCACCAAATGATAGATTATTCCCACCACCATTACCACCACTAGTAGCAGCAACAAGTCCTTGAGAAGATGGCATCGGGGGATGATTATTAGAAAACACCGATTGAGTATATGGTTTTGCTGGAGATGGTGAAGTCGCCAAATACATGAGTAAATCAGCTCCTTCATCATAGCCATTACGTTGAGGAGTTTTCACCAATTCTCTTCGTTGTTGCTTTGGAGTCGTCACCAGAGGAAGTTGAGGTTTATTCATTGGGGGTAATGCCGATGCCTGTAATGATGGCGTTGGCCGTAACTGGCCATGATCTTCCATCAGAGGTTTTAATTTGCGAGTGGGCAGCGCCGGTTCAAGGACCATCCGTTTGGTGGGCAGTTCCATTTCTGCTTTAAGAGGCAGCAGCAGGAGATAAACACTCAGGGGCTTCTTCGTCGGCAGTTTATGAGGGGAATATAACGATGGCAGCAGCAGCATTGGTGAATGACGACAACTAGACGCCACCAACTTTAATGGCAGTTTCTTCACCGGAGGCAGTAATGATTTGGCGGTGATCAGCGCCTTACTCAACTTCTTTTTCAACTCCTTAGCGATGGCTTCGAGTTCCTCCTTTTTTAGTGGAGTCTTTGGCTTAGGCCCCCCGCCACTACCAACTTCGTTTATCATCGGAGACACTGACACCTTGATAGTTATTAATTTGAATAGTTGACAACCAAATCAGTCAACGATGATTTTCAACAACTAAAAGATGGTTGCTGGATGGTGTGGTATAATCGTCCAGGATTGGCTTTATTAGACGCGTTCTCTGTGCACTCCGGGTTTCCGATTCTATTGTTGAGATGGGCTAAATTAGGAAAAAACCCGAAGGACATGACGAGGTGGCCCACTTAGGGTTGGGAGGGGGGCGGCATCTCCCCACAATGGTGGGCCATGAGGCGAGTGAGAGATGATGGAGGTTAATTAAACGTCATCTACATGAGTAACCGCCATTAATTGATACTCCATCACTTATGGTGATGTCAACAACGCGTTGAGGAAGTTTTTTTTTTTAATTTCTTTTTACCTTTCCTTTTTTTTTTTTTGTTAAATGTAGAATGTAACAAACTTTAATGACGGATCGATTGCTGGGTTATGTGATGTTATCTAAAACAGGGTCCAGGCGGCTGGCATCACATCGAAGGGGAAGCATCCCTGGAAAGGGGGGTGGGGGGGGTAGATACCTGCATTGACGCGTAAAAAGGGGCTAGGCAAGATAATGGGCCAATATCGACCTAATAAGGATAATCTACGGCTATGGAGGAGTAGCCACCATCCAAGATACTCTACCTCATCTAATTTATCTCAATGAGGCATATATCAAACCTTAATTGGGTGGGGCGAACCATTACATCGATTAGAGGCACCAATGATGATGACGACGACCCAAGTCGGATTTTTTTATGTATTTTTCTAATCCCGAGTCAAGTTTCTAAATAACGAATCTATCGTGTCTCGAATCTCCTTGTAACTAACAATAATACAATTCTTTTCATCTCGACTAACAAGGAGGAACTTCTCATCGATTCCTGCATCGAGCTTATTAAGATTGGTTAATACTCGGGCTAAGTCAACCACCGGCTTACCAAAATCATCATATTGGAAAAAGATATAATCGCGGAAAAGCTTGACAATGTATTTTTGTCCATTTTCCAGCCAATCCTTTTGTTCGGGTCGATCAATGACAAAATTTAACTTTGCCATCAACCGGAATAACCGAGCATTTTCGAGTTCCAGGGTCAATTGCGATTCAAAGTAGTCTCTCAGGTCTTCAAGATGATTAATCGTCGTCAACATTCGTTGACATAGATATATTTGCGTGAATGATGATAAATCAAAGTCTGGTTGCTCCACGGGGTCGATGTTGAGTAAATTTAACACCTTGATAAATTCTGGGGAAAAATGACAACTGCTCAGGGTTTCCACCAATTTCAAGAGTTCTTGAGGTTGGTTATGTCTTACCGCTTGAGGTAATGTCAACGTACATAATTCCAATAATACCCGGCCTAACCTTTGGATATCTCGCCGTTGTAATTGACCAATGGTATCTTTATTGGTAATGACGTGATCATCGGTGGTATCAGCGGCTTCCAGACCCGGGGCTGCCGCTAAGATATCCGCCACTGCACAACCTCCTAATCGAATTCGATTCTTTGACGTCACAATGATCTTGGTGACATCCATCAGCAGTCTTGCCGCCAAATCCCGATCATGTATCGCGGTTAACCCCGTCACCAATTGTACTAAATATTGCCATAACACCTCTTCAGTAATGGGTTCAGTACGACCAATCAGTTTCTTATGATGATCCAATAATGTCAGCGAATTAGGAAAGTAGTCATAAACGACAATTAATTGTGGATTATCTCCTCCAAACGCCAACGTGGTAAATGCATCGAATACATGGACGACATTGGCACTTTTGACGGTTTTCCATTGTTTAACAAACTTTAATGGACCATCATCGATGATTTCAAACCCAGGGTCAATTCGTCTTAACGCATAAGGGTTCCCGTCGACATTTGAAAACAGTTTATACACCGTCAGCGGCACATTCCATGTTTTCAGGGTGGGATCATAGGTACGATCAATGGGGACCAATGAATGATAAACATGAACATGTTCTGGAAGCGTCAGTCGAGGGATTGTTTGTAACGTCGCCTCATTCTTCTTTTGTAACTTCTCCCGTAAATCATTAGGGATAAACATCATCAGAGCACTACTCTCATATTGAGGCAAATGCATGGCAAGTCTGGGGGGTGGTGCTGGAGCATACAAGTGGTACTGTAATGGATATGATCCTCCACTTCCTGGGTGGGAACCAAAATACATCTCTCCTCCCATTGTATAAGGATTAGGTGACCCGGGGGTAGGAGTACCCAATTGTTGACTTGGAGTAGTGGCTAATGGTGGTGGAGGCGTCGCCAGGGTCAGAGGGGGACCATATAAGTTATTCTGAGGGGTAAAACTTGGTGTCAGCACATTAAATTTCTTTGGTTTACCATCGCCATCACTAACGCCACTTCCACCGGGGACAAAGATGGGTACATCCTTTAATTTGGGAGAAAACTTCCCCTGACCATCCCCTGGCTGGAAACTTGGAGTATTTAGATTAAATTTGCGCTTGCTTTCTTGTGTGGACGGTGGCTGCTGCTGCTGCTGAGATGACGACGACCCCAGAGATTGACCTTGAGTAGGAGTTGGCTGTTGAGGATTCAATTGAGGCGGCGATTTGTTGTGATTAAAGGCACACCCTTTATTCTCAAACTTACAATAGCCATAAATGAGGATATTCTTACAGAGGGTATCCTTTGCTGAGTCGAGGTTGATATTATTCATGGTGGGGACAAGCGACTACCAGAGGATAGGCGTCTTTGTCAAAGATATTAGGGGGAGTGACACCCACGGCGGTCAGCGTCGAGTTTAGGGGAAGGTAAAGGTAAAGGGAGGTTGAACCTTGATTATGGTGATTTTTTGTCGAAAAGCGCCGTTCCTGGTAGCGCCGTCGGGGGGGTTTTTGGTAACAAAAGTGAGGAGGCGACAACCCGCTTACATAAGCCATGGCTGATGAACAACTACGCGCGAGTGACGGTATCAAACGATAGTTATGGGAGTTACTTCGAGCAGGATTCTCGACACCCTTACCGAAGGTACCAGCTTTGATCGGGATGAACTTGACCGTCTTCGTAAGCGGTTCATGAAGCTTGATTCCGATGGCTCGGGTACCATCGATAAGCAAGAGTTTTTATCGATTCCGGGCATTGGATCCAATCCATTAGCAGTGAGATTAATGGATGTATTTGATGAAGATGGTAGTGGCACCATCGATTTCCAAGAGTTTATCACCGGGCTTTCGGCATTTCTGGGTAAGCTGTCCAAAGAGGATAAGTTACGGTTTGCATTTAAGGTGTATGACATTGATCGAGATGGATTCATTGGTAATGGTGAGTTGTACATTGTCATGAAGATGATGGTGGGGAAGAATTTGAAGGATGAAGAATTACAACAAATTGTTGATAAGACGATCATTGAGGCCGATGGTGATGGCGATGGCCGGCTATCGTTTGAAGAGTTCCGCACGGCGGTTGATTCCAAGGTGGTGGCATCGGCGTTGACGTTGAATATATTTTAACCTGGTGACAGATATGTTATGCAATGGTATTTGGAGTGTTTTATAAATGACGATGATCTCTATCACTTTTTCTATCAGTTATACTAGTGTGGTATTGGGTTACTATGGTAGTGGGCTAGTGTAGCGTCCATTCGTAGGTTCTCATTTCCTCTGGAGGCTTCCTTGGATCTTATCAGCTCATCCGCCCCCCTCTACTGCCTCTCCTCCCTCTACTCCCTCTTCATTCTTCCTCTCTCACTAATACGCACTCATCACTGACGCGACGCGTACCATCCACATCTATATCCTATGGAAGTCATTACCGCCTTCCCCCAAGGTAATTCCTTGGTACTGTTCAATAATCACCATAAAAGGCTTGTGGTAGCTAACAGTGCCGGTATCCTTAAAGTGTTTGATGTCTCCGATCCTGAGCTAGAACCAACGCTGATGGATATCATTAGTGATATTTGCCTGGTGGACACAAGTGGAGACATTGTTGTCATTTCCAATACTGCTGGTAATGTTGAACTCGTCGATTTGAATACTAACCAATCCACTGGCGTCATTTACCGTCTGGAACTCCCCATTAGAGACGCAGTGGTCATGCTGGGCTCAAGAGTGGCCTGTGGTGGTGGTGATGGGAAATTGGTGATTTGTACCCCTACTGCCGTCACTTCGGAGATCCCTCAACCCGATTGTATTGTCAATTTGTCCTATTGTCCCCAAACTGAGCTCTTGGCGGTGTCGCTCTCCAATGGGTCAGTATTGATCTATTCTACTGTTAATGAAACTCCAGCATTGATCCATACTTTGACTGATACTATCAATCAGAAGATTCATATCAGTTTAGATGCAATTGATTATAATGACGAACATGCTGATGAATTGGTGTGTACTCGTCCTCAATGGAGTCGTCATGGTGATGCATTGATCATCCCCACCGCTGATAATAAAGTGGCAGTATTCAATCGTGATGATAACTGGAAGTTAAAGATCAGTGCCCTGTGTGGTAATTGTCATGATGTCCATGTGTTAAATGACGTTGTCGCCACCGTGGGTCCACAATCAGTCAAGGTGTTTGATTTGAACCTGGGGAAGGCATTAAAGTCAGTGGCAGTGCCCAATGATATCACTCCACTTAATCTCTTCCATAATGGAGGCGATATCTACATGGGGACTCTGCTGGGGGACATTTATGTCGCCAGAAGTATCGTTGAACCCCCTCAATCAAATGGGTCATTATTCGTTGATCAAGAAGCCGATGAAGAAATGGCGGGGGATTCGGATGATGAACTCATATCTGGGGCAAATGGTCAAGGTTACCAATACGCTGAAGATGACGATGAAGGTCTCTTTGGTGAAGACGATACCCTGTTGGCTCCACCTTCCAAAAGACCGAGAACAACGCCATTTGTCCCTCATCAAATCGCCATCAAACCATACCTGCCTGGTCTGACGCCTTGGACTTTAAAGGGTCTGGAAAATGACCGAAGATACATGGCCATGAATACCATTGGATATACATGGTGTAATAAGACTGAAGGCACCCGACAACTGATCACCGTACTGTTCTTTGACCATAATGTCCATCATGATTATCATTTCATCGACCAGACCGGTTATGATCTTTGTTCATTAAATGCCACCGGTATCGTGCTTGCAAAATCTGGGGTTGAAGGCAAAAAGGATGTTGATAACGGGATGATTTTCTACCGTCCCCATGATACCGATCTGGATGCCTGGGAACGGAAAATCCCATTATTGGCCGATGAATACATCACCAGTATCGCCATCAGTGCTGCCACTAACAATAATAGCAAACATAATGATACAATCGTGGTTGTGGGAACGCTGATGGGGTATATCCGGATATACAATATCCATGGGGTTGCACTTAGTTTACTCAAAACAGCACCGGTGGTGGCATTGATGGCTCTGGATCATGGAGTAATGGTATCTATGCATCAAGTTGGCCAAGGATACCTTTATTCTGTGGTGGACACCACTGATGATTACCGCTATTTACAACAGGATCGGGTGTTGCCAATAACATCCCCTACTACTAGTGATACTCCAATCATCAAGGGGATGTTCTTTAATGATTTAGGTGATCCTTGTATCGTGTGTGGAAGTGATGATGCTTTGCTCACCCTCCATTCATGGAGAGAGCCCGCTAATGCTAGGTGGGTACCCCTTCTTAATTGTTATCATGCCGTCAGTCAGACTCTGGAAGTCGGGGACGACAATGACGATGACGACCAATCTGCCGCCATTCGTGCCAATTGGAAATGTTGGCCATTAGGGGTGATGGAAGACCATTTACATTGTATTGTATTGAAGCATACTTCAATGTATCCAGGGTTCCCATTACCTCTCCCCATTGAATTGGAAATAAAGCTTCCCGTCGATACTTATAAACATAGTAACCGGTCGACGACATCGGCTCCAGAAGAAGCCTTCATCAGAGCTTATACCATGGGGAAGATGATGAGTGATTACGTATCTACCGCAGGTGAAGACGTCGACACTGATGATGTCATCGACAGGTTACAACAATACCTGGAAAGCTTTGATAAGTCATTGCTTATAATGTTTGGTGAAGCTTGTAAAGAACTGAGGCTAAGTCGAGCATTATCCATGGCCAAGATGATCAAAACAGATCGAGCATTACAGGCAGCTGTCCGTATCGCCGAACGGATGGAATTTAATACCTTGGCCACAAGAATTAATGACCTTCGGACGCTATTACAAGATGATGATGAATGATAAAATTTAATAATGAGTGGTCTAATATATAACTATTTATCTATCCCAACATTTCTCCCGATGGAATGGCTCCCAATTGTCGTTTGGCCGGCAGGATCAGTCGTTGCAGCCCCAGCCAATTGCCACTCAGCACCAGTTCCATGATCAGTCCTCTCATCAGTCTCACCTCTATACCTTGTAACTGAGGCACTGCTTTTGATCTCAAGTGTTTATACTCCACTGAGGACAGCAAATGGAGAGTATGATGACGCATGGGGTCTGGCTTGGTGGCTACTGGTTCTTGGAGTCTTACCACGTCTAATGGGTGTTCATCGCCGGTATTATACAGCAGGGCATAATCCAGGGATCCGGCTCCAGGGGATTTTGGGTCGGTGATGAGGGGGTCCAGTCCTGTCAGCACCAATGTCCCCTTTTCTGTCAGAACCAGGGACTTTTTCTTCAGGCTTGAACCCCCACTAGCAGACAGCAGCGATATATAGGGTAATCTCAGTACCAGTGGGGTCAGCAGGGTATCCAGCGACAGGAAAGTGGTTTCCAGTCTTGGCACTGGCCGGAGTTGGTATGTACCCAGTCTGGCAGCAGCATCATCGAGAAACTCTCTAGTTCCAACCCCCGGGGTGGTATTTTCTAATTGTGATGGAGGCTCCATTGGTGGTTGTGATGGAGGGACACTTTTAAGCTTGGGGATATCATCCAACACTCCCCGACCAAAGTCCAGGGCCACCGTCAATTGGGGCAGGGGTAATAACTCCGATAATAGATCGGCGTTGTGTTGGAGAATGACTTCAGTATTAATCAGCTCTAATTCGCTGTCATCTTCATTGCCATCGCTACCATTATCCTTAGTCAATGGAGGAGGAGGGTCCATTGGTTTCAGATTGGCTGACAATGGATCAGACGTCAGGGGATCAAATGAGAATGTCAGTGGTTTCGACAGTATCAGGGGGTTATGGCCATTAAGTCCTAATCTATAGCCAATCTTCGCTGCCACCGTCCGCCTAAGGAGGACTTCAAGAAGCATAGTGCGATTAACCCGTTCCATCTCCGGTTTAGTGACAAGATCGACATCTTTAGGATATAACTGATCGAACTTTGGTACTTGACGATACCCCCCTTGGAATACTTGTTGGCGATATCTCAGATATACCGCATCATATAAGTTAATGTTGGACATCGAGAGACGCTGGCCATTCTTTCGGAGAGACTCCTTAATTGGCGCCAGAATCTTCAAATGGGAATCGGGTAATGGGTGATAATAGCCATCTTCACCCAAAGTGACTCGATTCCGGCTATGAAACCGGAGAGGGTTGGCACGAAAGAGTTGAGCGTAGCGATAGAAATCAAATGTTCCTGGGAGCATCTCGGTAACCACTTGAAATCCATTACACGAATCAAGCGCTTTGGCAAGGTCTTTATCGGTTTTAAAATCGGCTTTGGTGGGAGATGATACCAGTTTATACTTAAACAGTTTTTGTCGGCGAATGGGGAAGAGAAACCGAGGCAATTTCCAAAACGACGACTTTTTATCTTTTTCCTTTGGTAAATCATCGGGTTCCGGCTGTCGCTTCCCCATTTTATTCCGACTTTTGATCAGGTTTCGGTGTCTTAAAGTCGCCAGTCGAGAGATAATCAGCCCCAGGCGATTTAAATCTTTGGAAACGATGGTAATAACCGGAGCCAGCTCCAGTTCTACTCGGCGATGAGTGTTGACATTCAGTTGAGTTATCCCCAGTTGAACTCGTCTTACTTCAGGATCAATGGCATTAGTAGTGGGTCCCCTCGTTCGTTTGGCTCCACTAGTTTCATATAACACATCAAATGGATTGATGGCAACTCTTTTGGCTCTTAGTTTGGGTTTAGAACTCCCTGGGACCAGGGTATTGGCCACTGGACGGAAGATTTCGGCGGTACCCAGAACCAGATCTTCACTCAGCAGAAATGGCAGCGAATAACCATCATCTGGTAAATATTTGAGAGTGAATTGAGTATCTTTTGGAGGTGATGATGAATCAAGATTTGGTGATCGTTCTGCCATTTTTAATAATGGGGTTTCTCCTCCGGTGAGTCTCAGGTACGTCAGTAATCGATTCAGCAGTGACAGATTTTGAGGTTTATGGCCCCGGAATCCAACCAGCAGGCTCAGCCTTCGTCTATGGGTATTTGAAGGCATTTGATCCGGTGGAGTTATTCTTTCGGTGGTATTGGGATTGGCTCCTGGGTGTGTAGGGTCTGGGAAACGTTCCCCAGGGTGAGTAGGACTAGGAAGACGTTCTCCAGGATGACTAGGGCCTGTGATGGGTCCTTGGGTAGGGCCAGGGAGACGTTCTCCAGTAGGAACTGGATTGGGATCCTTGCTACTCCCTTCTTGAGGGTCTTCATCAAGACCCAGTCCCTGGGTTGTCCCCCGGGTAGTCCCTTCTAGTGTTGGCTCAGTTACCTGTGTAGGACCAATTTCCCCCACCGCCTCCGACAGATGAAACCTTAATTCCGGCTCAGGCAACTCTTCCCATTTATATTTCTTTAACGATCTTCGAATCGACAACTTTGAATCCTCCCGAGATTGAATTTGAAGGGGAGGAATTGGCAGAGGGGTATCCTTACGATCAACTTGTTCTGAAACCCCATGAGGTGATACCAGAGGAGAAACACTTAGTCGAGGACTATAATGAGGCCTTCGAGCAATCACCGCCGTATGGGTCATATGTTCGGCAACCCCCACCTCCAGATCCAGTAAATCTTCATAATTTATCGATATCCCGTTTTCATCAATCTTGGGTGGAGGTCTTGGTGATGGCACCGTAGTTGCAATGGTAGTATCTGCCGTCAACCCACTCAATTCCCTTGGATAAGAATGATGTTCGGAAGTATACATCTCTGGAGACAGCAGGGTAACCTCGTGGTGATGGTCCCCTCTTTCATCTTCCAGATATTTTGACGATGAGTCCAGGGTATTATTGGTAGGTTGGTCCAGCGACAGATTGGTAGATGGTTGAGCACGACTCTCCCTGTGCAAAGGTTGTTGAGAGGTCATGTCCCCCTTTGAATGTAATGGAATAAAGGTGGATGCCAATTGGGATTAATTTTAATGGTGGGTGTTGATAAGATGGCTGGCTTTGGAGGCATTATGCATGTTGGCGTGGTAATGCCATAAGCGAGATGGGGGCATATGCAGGTGACGTCCAATGGGGTGAAAAATTGGATGAGGTGTTAATTGAGGGAAAAGGGGTCAATGACTATAGGGGGGGAATGGTTAGTTGTTTTTTTACATGGCGTAGGTAATTTACCGTAAATGGTTATTTACCAAACATTGGCATCGGTTTACTATAAAGTACGAGGCGATGAAATTAGCTGGATATTTAACCTTAATTAGAAGGAATCTCAGTGAGGGAAGTTTAAATGGTGTAGATAGACATTTTAAAAGTTTAAACAAAAATAAATTCGCCTCATGTCATGTACCTTCGGAAGTTAGACAAGAATGGAACATTTATCGTTGTATAATCATTCCGTACCAATTATCACTCTACCTGGACTGAGGTGACCACCTAAGTTTGCAAACGGTTGAGGACTGCAACCGAAATGGGTTAGATATTGCGTAGATATATCATTGTAACCGGAATCTTAGCTTCCATCTTGTAACCAATAGTAATATCGTTGTTGATCACACGATATCTTGTGGGAGCTAAAGTTGAGTAACCATAGTCAAGTGTAACAAGGAGTACACCCAAGAGTAGCGAAGAGGAAGCAAAGAGAAGGAATGGAGTGTTGTGAGAGTACAGTGCCGAGTATAGAGTGTAGACTACAGACTACGGTGTACAGAGCACAGACTATAGAGTGTAGAGCACAGGATACAGACCACAGAGAACAGAGAGCAGAGCAGAGAACAGAGTGTAAAGTAGAGGGTACAGATCACAGAGCACAGAGTACAGAGTACAGAGCACAGAGTACAGAGGGCAGAGAACAGATGGCAGAGGGCAGAGTACAGAGAACAGAGGGCAGAATACAGAGAACAGAGGGCAGAGGGCAGAGGCAGATGGCAGAGGGCAGAGGGCAGAGAACAGATGGTAGAGGGCAGAGGCAGATGGCAGAGGGCAGAGAACAGATGGCAGAGGGCAGAGTACAGAGAACAGAGGGCAGAGTACAGAGAACAGATGGCAGAGGGCAGAGAACAGATGGCAGAGGGCAGAGGGCAGATGGCAGATGGCAGAGGGCAGAGGGCAGAGGGCAGAGGGCAGATGGCAGAGGGCAGAGAACAGATGGCAGAGGGCAGAGGGCAGAGGGCAGAGGGCAGAGGGCAGAGGGCAGATGGCAGAGTACAGAGGGCAGAGAACAGATGGCAGAGCACAGAGTACAGAGGGCAGAGAACAGAGGGCAGAGAACAGATGGCAGAGCACAGAGTACAGAGGGCAGAGGGCAGAGGGCAGAGGGCAGAGGGCAGAGACCAGAGACCAGAGCACAGATTATAGGCAGCAGATTATAGGAAGCAGAGTATAGACAGCAGAGTATTGCAAAAAATGGCAGAGTATGGCAGAGAATTCAAAAAAACGGCAGAGTATAGGGGCAGAGTAAGCAGAGAATTCAAAAAAACGGCAGAGTATAGGGGCAGAGTAGGCAGAGAATTCAAAAAAACGGCAAAGTATAGGGGCAGAGTAGGCAGAGAATTCAAAAAAACGGCAGAGTATAGCAGAGAATTCAAAAAATTGGCAGAGTATAGCAGCAGAGTAAAATTCTAGCAGAGTAGAATGTTAGCAAAATCTCATATCGCGAGTTTTTTCCCACAGGAATGGTCCCCACCAATTCACAGAAATTCGCACTTTCCTCCCCCAATTTGATTTTCCCTCCTCACTGATCTTCGCACAAATTTTCCCACTCCACTGATTTTCCCTCATCCTTAATTTTCGCCATCTACTCATTTTCGCCCTCCACTTATTTTCGCCCTCATAGTGGCCTTCGCCCTCATAGTGATCTCCGCCCACAACTGGCTATTAGTATGCACTACCACTAACCATCACCAACCACCAACCACAATTAAGGTAACAACAAAATGATAATGGAATAAAGGAAATTGTAAAAAATAGAAAAAAGCAGTTAAAAAGACCTTAAAAGTACTACTGGTGATATCCTATTTTCAAGTTCTAGTGATATCCTACCATGATGCCATTAGCTTGATTACTCAATAAGATTAGCTCCTGCACATAATGATCACACTAAGAGACTGCGAAAAAGTCCATCCACCCTATTAACTTGATCACTCAGAAGTATGGCCACCTGCATATAACGATAACACTAAGAAATTGCGCACAAGGCCACAGAAATCAAGGTCGAATGAACCAAGGATTAAAAAAATTTATTGGATATTCCCTTGAAAAGACGTTATTCATTAAACAACACATGAAATAAAATCATAAAATATATAATTCGATGCAATTTCAAAACGTTTTGTCTTGGTTAAACTTAAGTCCAGTGGAAGTTTGTTGTGTGCAGGAGAGATCAGTGCGACTTTCAATGATTTGGCTGATAATTACTTTAAAAGCGACAAAACAAGAGAAAATAGTTCGAAACAACATCCAGTTATATGCACTATGATATTCTCTAATTGATATTTAACGAATATCGTCTCTTCAAAGTGATATAATGATAAAAGTCTAGTGGAAGTTCCATGTATGCCCCACTTATGCCCATAAACTATTAACATTCGTACCTCTCTCACCACTCCTCTCTAAATCAATTATCCTGCATATATATATATATATAGTCCTGCATATAGACATCTCGCTAAAGTTACACAAAGACAAATGTTGCGATTTTGTACTTTTCGATCAACCCAAATTCGGTTTTAACACGTCTTTTTGAACATTTTGAGTATGGCACGACATTTCTATAGAAAGTGACAAAAACAAGGAAAATATCCCGAAATGGATTCCAAATATATGGTCCATGGTTTTATTTATCGAGTAATTTATTATAAATCATCTTTTTATGGCGATTTCCTAACTTTGTTTTCTGTCGAAGTTCTCCATGACCTTGTCTTTTGTAGTCGTCTCCCACCTTGGTCGCAATTTTGGTCATGTACAGGATTCATCACGTGCAAATTCCATTGATTTGATTGGTCAATACACAAAACTAGCAAAAACAAGGCAAAATAACTCGAAATGGCATCTAAAAATATCCTCTATCATTTTGTTATAGGCAATATATAATGAATATCATCTTTTCAAGCTGATACCACAACCTTTTATTTTTTTCAAGCTGTCGTCGACCTTGACTTTAATCGCTTATGTGCAGTATTTGTCACGTGCGACTACCAATTTGTAGATTAATCAATACCCAAAAACAACTGAAAAACGATTAATACCACGAAATACCAGGAAATGACATCTAATTATATATTCTAGGAGATTATTGCAAGTGATATTTAACGATCATCTTTTCAAGGTGATAATCCAACATTTCTTTTGGTCCTTCTTTTCCCTTCACCCTCCACTTTTGTTCAATGATTACTATTGATTTCAAACCTCCCTCACTCTCTAATATGAATCCTGCATATATACTTTTGATCCTACATATAGAACCGCTGCGAAAGTTACACAAAACGAAATGTTGCGATTTTGGACTTTTCGTCGAAGACAAATTCGGTTTTAACACGACTTTCTGAACATTTTGAGTTCCACACGACATTTTTATTCAAAGAGGCAAAAACCAAGCAAAATACCTTGAAATTGCTTCCAAGTATATGGTCCATGGTTTTATTTTTCGAATAATTTAGTATACATCATCTTTTTATGGTGATTTCACAACTTTTTTTTCTGTCGAAGTTGTCCATGACATTGTCTTTAGGAATCCTCTCCCACCTTGATGGCAATTTTGGTTATGTACAGGATAAATCACGTGCAGATTCCATTGATTTGATTGGTCAATACACAAAAACAACATAAAAAGGGCAAAATAATTCGAAATGGCTTCTAAGAATATCCTCCATGATTTTGTTTTAGGCCATATATAATGAATATCATCTTTTCAAGGTCATACAATAACCTTTTATTTTATTTAAGCTGTCCTCGACCTTGATTTTTTTGACTATCTGCAGGATTTGTCACGTGTTATTGCTAATAAGTTGATAAATGATTACGCAGAAACAACAAAAACAGCATGAAATGTGTTGAAATTTAATCTAATTATGAGTTCAATAATATTAGTTCAAGTGATATTGAATGAATGACATGATGGTAAAATTCCGGTCAAAGTTCCATGTATGCCCCCCCCACTTATTTGGCCATTGATTTCTATGGGGTATACGTACTTCCCTCAGTAATTTTCTACATACTGAATAACCTGCATATACGTGGCTAATCCTACATATAGTCACTAGCTTACTTCTCGCGAAGGTTACACAAAACCAAAACTGCGAATTTGGGACTTTCGTCAAAAGTAAATTCGGTTTTAACACGACTTTTTGAACATTTTGAGTTTCGCACGAAATTTCGAGTGATTTGATTGGTCAAAACCACAAAATACCCGAAAACAAGGCAAAATACCTTGAAATGGATTCTAAAGACATAGCCCATGATTTTCTATCAGGCTTAATTTAGCATATATCATCTTTTCATTGCGATTTGACAACTTTTTTTTCTGTCGAAGTTCCCCACGACATTCATTTTTGTGGTCTTCTCCAACCTCTTGACCGCAATTTTGGTATGTGCAGGATTGATCACGTGAAATGTCCGTTGATTTGATTGGTCAATATACAAAAACAACAGAAATAAGATCTAGTAATAAGCTCCCTCATTTTCTTTTATGTGATATTTAATGAAAATAATCTTTTCAAGGTGATACCATAACCTTTTTTTTGATTCAAGTTGTCCTCGACCTTGGTTTTAATTGACTATCTGCAGGAATAATCACGTGCGAGTTACAATGATAAGGTTGATTAATAGCCAAAAACAACTATAAGAGGATTAATAACAGGAAATGACATGTAAATATATATTTTAAGACATTGTTTCAAGTGATATTCAATGATAATTTATTTAAGGTGAAATTCCAATATTTCTTTTAAACCTATTCCCTCATCCAATTTTATTTCTATGCTTTTACAATAGTCCCCCCAGTCACAATCTCACTCAAATTGAAATGTCGTGCGATCCACAAAATATTCAAAAAGTCGTGTGAGAACCAGCCGAGTTTTGGAAAAAAGTTCAAAATCTCACTTTTTTGGGTTTGTGTAACTTTCGCGAAGAGTTGAGCTCGCCATTCCTGAGATTATATACAGGATCATGTATCTATATGCAGTTGTTTCCCGTGTTACAGAATCAATAGTATCAAAATGTCAAGATATGATTACTGGAAATTAAGTATATGAAATATCCAGTCATCACATAAAAATTTGCTGTAGCTCATATAACTAGTTGCCATTTTTAAACATTTTGTATTGTCTTGTAGTATTTGGGTATTGATCGACCATCTCATTGGAAGTGGCACTAGATACTGTACATAAGCAATTGAAATCAAGGTCGAACTGTGACTTAAAAAGTTGTGAAATCGCCATGAAAAGATGATATATAAGTAATTACTGATGAAATAATATCATGGATTATATACTTCGATGCCATTTCAAATATGTTGCCTTGTTTTTGGGTATATTTGAATGTCGACGAATCAAATTACTAGAGAAATCGTGCCAAACTCAAAATGTTCAAAAAGTAGTCTGAAAACCGGGCTATTTTTAGAAAAAGTCCAAAATCGCACTTTTTTGTTTTGTGTAAGTTTCGAAATTAGTTGAGGTCGCCAGTCCTTTGGTTTATATGCAGGACAAATCAAATATATGCAGGGCTTTTCCTTTGCTTCTTCTGAATAGTATGGAGAACGCAAAATATGATTAGTGGTGATTTAGTAGAAGTATATATCATTGACTAATGTGACGACACCACTCTTATCTCCTTTGGAAAGCCCGGACACTATCACAGTGGCTTACTAATCGGGTTAAGTAAAGTAATAGCTCTTGAAAAAGGCATCATTACCATAGTTTGAAGTTAAAAGAATGTTCCCATTGTAATTTGCTTCCGTCTTTTTGTCTTTGAAGATGTTTATACTAAAGAGGAGTTATTTGAGGGGGTACCACCTAATGATCAATTGACATTATCATCGCTCATAACCTTAATACCCACCATACTACTCAGATTACGTTTCAACTATTTTACCCATTAACACGATTAACTAGATGTACCACTTAAAAATTAGTCACTACGTCAACTATCAATCATAATGCTTATAAATATCCAACTATGCTAATCACTATTATCATCATTATTTTCATCATTCTTATCTCTTCCTTCCTTGATTCGTTGACGAATCTTACCACTCAATGACTCTCCTCCTTGCCTAGGGATGAAATTGAGTTCAACCCCCAGATCTCCTCTCAGTAAATGAGGTCTTGGTGAAGGTACTCGAAGTTGACCGTATTCATCAGCCATCAGCACCGACGACGCCCACGTTGATTGAGGGTTAAGTTGAATGTTAGGATTCTTCACATTCATATGCAAAGAATAATCACTAAACATGGGGATATTGGTTAATGAGTTTTCTGAATTCAACATCGATACCGCATCCAGCATTGAATCTGATCTCGACAGCGGTGCCAATGATGCCAGTCTTCTCCGTTGTTGACGACGACCTTCACGACGCTTTCTTAATTCATGAGTCTTGTGGTCTTCTTCCTCATCCAGATCGGCATATACTGGTTTAGGTTTACCAATACCAAGTTTATCACCCATTTCAACAAGGTTAAAGTCATCAGGGAATAATTGAGGACCAAGGGTGTTCACCAGTTCGGTAATCTCTTCGGCTAATTGTTGACGGTATGCTTTTAATTCATGAACCGACAGTCCATCAGTAAGGGAAAGAACAATGGGACGAATCAGTTTAAATAAATCCATCCCTTGTTCCCCGGTAATAAGCGCCGAATAAGTGACAATCACCCCAAAAATATACAACATGATCCATACCCAAAACAAGGTATGGTTCAGGAATATCCCTTCCCTCTTACAATACCAAGTACCAATACTAGCCCAAAACGAGTATACAATGGGGGCAATCCCCATCGAGATCAAAATCTTCCAGGTAGCAACGACATCATTAGCCTTAATCTTCACCGTCAGACCTTTCAACGCTTCCGCTGCCTTCTTTCTCGAAATCAACTTGGCAGAAATAAATACCGGTGAAAACAAAACCACCCCTGGTAATGCCAATACCGCAAAAAACATCAACTTGGCCAATCTAGTTAACAACTCGGAAACCAACTTAATCTTATGCTGTTCGTCACATTGTTCGACATAATGATCTGCCAACAGCAATTGCTTCAACTTTTCATTATAAATGCGGACTTTTTCCTTAATTTGTTGAACGTTGGGCAAGTCTCGATAGGTTTCATACCCCAACACCAACCGACGGTTCATTTCCACAACCAAAGGGATTGGTAACGTTTGGGCCAAGTTACCCGCATAAAGCCGACGGGCCGCTTGAACCAACATAAGGGTATCAAAGTCTTCACAAGTAACCGTCACTGCTTTGAGACCTTCTTGAATCAAGTCCAATAATTCCTTAACTGCTTGTCGATTAGTATCCGGATTAGCATACTTTTTCACCAATACGGGATCGATATCAATTGGATGGCCAAATTCAATAACTGCTCTTGATCTGAACTTATGAGCATGGAAATAATTCATCCCACAAGGAACGATCCGAACTTTACAATTAGGGTCGAAATCCATCGCCCCAAGTGCCATGATGGCCACACCTGCCTTAAGGGGTAAAAGAGAAGTTCGATCATGGGATCCTCCTTCGGGAAAGATCCCAATACAATGGCCATGGCTTAAGTGTTCAAACACAGTGTTGTACACTTGTTTCTGATCGACTTTATCCGCGGTTTTAAATGACGTCCCCTTCTTTAAAAGTACTTGGATCTTATCCAGCCGTTTAAATTCCTTCCGAAGTCTTAATTGAGTATCGGAGATGATTTCAGCAATTTCGTTGGCTCCCAACTGTTGAGGAAGGGCTAATAAGCCCTTGACCCCACACTCCTTGGTGAATTTAGTACCAACCCCATTAACAAGTAATCCATCACTATCAAAATCAACAAAAATCTTGCCCGTAGCCTTTTTCAAGTTATCTTGAGCCCTGACCACGGGGATCGACAATTGCAGCCTTGCAACCATACCAATAAACTTTCTAGCATACAGCTTTGCAGCAACGAGAAATGAAATCCGACGCCCCGCCTCCTTCAGCACTTGTTGCATCAAAATCATCGGATCAACAAATTGGTTAGCATGAGGGGCCGCCACAAAGATCACTGGTCCCAGTCTTGGTAAACGAAAAGCTCCTCTAGGACGGATTTCTCTAAAGAAACAATCGAATACCAATTGGAAAAACGCCATAATCATATCGTAAATCATCAATCTCCACCATTGGGGTTCGACGTATTCAATGCCATTACTATTAGAAGGGGGGGTAGGAGTAGTCACCGAACCATTAGCAATGGCTTCGTGGTTTGATTCCTCTTTCGATGAATCGGTTGATTGTTTATCCTTCATAATAAAACCACCGGTCAATCAACAGGTAACCCCTTGTGGTTCCTTTGTTGGATTTTAATTACCCAAAAAGCCTATTACCTCTTAAAAAGTTGTGAGGTGATACCCAGTGGGGTCACGTGACCTCTAAAAAAAACCCTCGCATCCCGATGATTTGATGAGCGATTAACAGGGTACGTACCATGTTAATTCAACAGTCATATCAAATAAGCCTCTGTAAATGGGAAATGTTGGTATTGACAATGGTCACGTGATTACACCCTGTTCGCCATTGTTGATATCACAGATTATCGTAGCGTCTTACATATTACCACAGTAATCAATGACATTGTTCAATTGCTAGTGGTTACCTCAATTGGGATTAGATGCTATTTCTAGTATTTGGGTGACGCCGCTTATGTAAGCGATTTCCGAGGATATTCACGTGCTGACAATGCTGTCACCGAATCCTCCATTTATCCGTTCATGTGATAGCGGTAAATCACGGCCAAAATATTATCTACCCGGTGAACTTTTAATGTCCAATCGAATGTGTGCAGGAGGTCGAGATTCCAACCATATTCAACAACGGTTATCGTCTCCGAAATGTGGGGAGGGGGTTTTTTCATCGGGTTGTAGGTCCGGTGCCTGTCCAACCGATGGCAGTGGTGAATAAATATATTGATGAAGATCAATTGGTGGTGTAAAAGTTTTTTTTGTCGTATCTTTTAATTGTGGCTTTCTTTCCTTATTTTTTATTTAATATTAATTCATTTGGTATGATTTATCTTTCTTCCAGAACTAGATATATAGTTCAATTCAATGGCATGCCCCTCTTCCTCCCCACCATCTGCCTACGTAACCAATTGCATTATTGTACAAACAAACATCCGCTCAAAATTGGTTTGTGAGGGGTACCTGATGGTGGGGGACTGGCCCGACTCACTGGTGATCGCTATCTGAAATTTAATGCCTGTAAAAATAAAATAATCAATTCATATTACCATGACATCGAAGTCTGATTTACTTTGAAAAACCGTTGACACTAATCGGTATCCCCGACAACCATTCCCCCTCAAATATCATCACCTCCCGCCAATAGTTTGTCGTTCCACGTCCTTCCGTCTTTTTCACAAGCTTGACCGAGGTTACTTCCCCGGATCATAGTATGCACTCCTCCCCCGCAAAGTGCACTACCTACCACAATCCCTTTCATGGCATTATAAATACGCACGGCCCCCCTATCAATTGCTCCATAAAGCCAATTAATATTCAATATGGCAATCACTTTTAACGACAAAGTGGTCATCGTCACCGGTGCTGGTGGTGGCCTTGGGAAGCAATACGCCCTCGAATTCGCCAAGAGAGGGGCTAAGGTTGTGGTCAATGACCTTGGTGGTTCCTTATCCGGTCAAGGGGGGGAACACAAGGCTGCCGATGTCGTTGTCAATGAAATTAAGAAGAATGGTGGTATTGCCGTTGCCGATTACAACAATGTGTTGGATGGGGATAAGATTGTCGAAACCGCCGTTAAGAACTTTGGTACCGTCCATATTGTCATTAACAATGCCGGGATTTTGAGAGATGCTTCATTCAAGAAGATGACCCCTGAAAATTTCAAGTTGGTGCTCGATGTTCACTTGAACGGGGCCTACAAGGTCACCCACGCCGCCTGGCCCTACTTTAGAAAGCAAGAATACGGTAGAATTGTTAACACTGCCTCTCCTGCTGGGTTGTATGGTAACTTTGGTCAAGCTAACTACTCGGCTGCTAAGCTTGGGTTGGTTGCCTTTGCCGAAACTTTGGCCAAGGAAGGTGACAAGTACAATATCAAGGCTAACACCATTGCTCCTCTTGCTAGATCGAGAATGACCGAAGGTATCTTGCCTCCTGATATTTTGGACAGATTATCCCCCGATAAGGTTGCTCCCCTCGTGTTGTACTTGTCTTCCGACGAATTGGAATTGACTGGGGAAACTTTTGAAGTTGCCGCTGGTTTCTATGCTCAAATCAGATGGGAACGTTCCGGTGGGGCACTTTTCAAGCCCGATGAATCGTTTTCTGCCGAAGCTGTCGCTGCTAAGATTGAAGAAATCACTGACTTTGACAGCGATGACAAGAGACCCGAATTCTTGCAAACTCAACACCCTAAGATGTTGAACGATTACACTACCCTTGTTACCGAAGCTCACAAGGTTGCTCCCTTTGACAACTCTAAGGTTGACCCCATTACTTTGAAGGACAAGGTTGTTCTTATCACTGGTGCTGGTGCCGGTTTGGGTAAGGATTACGCCAAGTTCTTGGCCAAGTACGGGGCCAAGGTTGTCGTCAATGACTTCAAGGATGCCCTGCAAACCGTTAAGGAAATCATTGAAGCTGGTGGTGAAGCTCACGCCGATGAACACGATGTCGCCAAGGATGCTCAAGCCATCATTGACAATGTCGTTGGCAAGTACGGCCGTATTGATGTGTTGATCAACAATGCCGGGATTTTGAGAGACAAGTCCTTTGCCAAGATGACCGATGCTGAATGGTACGCTGTGCAAAACGTCCACTTGATTGGTACCTTTGCCTTGTGTAAGTTGGCCTGGCCCCACATGGCTAAGAACAACTATGGTCGGATCATTAACGTTACCTCCACTTCTGGTATCTACGGTAACTTTGGTCAAGCCAACTACTCGGCTGCCAAGCTTGCCATTCTCGGTCTTTCTAAGACTTTGGCCATTGAAGGTGCTAAGAACAACATTTTGGTTAACGTTGTTGCTCCTCACGCCGAAACCGCCATGACTTTGACCATTTTCCGGGATGAAGACAAGAACTTGTACCCTCCCGTGTTGGTTGCCCCTCTTCTCGTGTACTTGTCTTCTGAAGAACTCGAAATGACCGGTGCCTTGTTTGAAGCTGGTGGTGGTTGGATTGGTTACACCAGATGGCAACGGGCTAAGGGTGCCGTGTCCAAGTCTGAACACATTACCCCTGAATTTGTCGCTGACCACATTGGTGAAATCACCGACTTTTCTGAAGACGTTGTCGCTCACCCTGACTCCACTACTTCTTCTTCTATGGCCATCTTGGAAGCTGTTGACAATGCTGAAGATGAAGATCAAGGTGAAGCCTGGACTTACACTGACAGAGATGTTATCTTGTACAACATTTCCGTTGGTGCCAAGGTTGACGAACTCCAATATGTTTACGAAAACGACCCCAACTTCCAAGTTGTCCCCTCTTTTGGTATGATTCCTGTTTTCCACGCTGATGGTGGTGAACAACACTCTTATGCCGACAACTTGAAGAACTTTAACCCCATGTTCTTGTTGCACGGTGAACAATACATTCGGGTTCACAAGTGGCCCATTCCCACTGAAGCTTCGATCACTTCGTCTTTCAACCCCATTGCTATTACCCAAAAGGGTAACAACACTGTTGTTGTTCAAGGTTCCACTCAAAAGGATGCTAATGGTGAAGTTGTGTTCTCTAACGAATCGACTTTCTTTATTAGAAACTGTGAAGGTGAAACCAAGCAATACTCCGAACGGAGAGCTTTTGCTGCTGAACCTTTCAATGCTCCTTCGTCTGCTCCTGACTTTGAAGCTACCTACAAGTTGGATGAATCTCAAGCTGCTTTGTACCGGTTGAACGGGGACAGAAACCCCTTGCACATTGACCCTCAATTTGCTGCTGGTGCCAAGTTTGACAAGCCCATCTTGCACGGGATGTGTACCTATGGTGTTTCTGCCAAGATTTTGTTGGACAAGTATGGTCCTTATAATGAAATCAAGGGTAGATTTACTGGGGTTGTCTTCCCCGGTGAAACCTTGAAGGTTAAGGCCTGGAAGCAAGGTGACGTTGTCATTTTCCAAACCTTGGTTGTCGAAAGAAACGTCATTGCTTTGAACAATGCCGCCATTAAGTTGATCACCGACAAGGCTAACTTGTAAGTATTTAGAGATGAATGTACGAGATGAACGTTAAATATGTTGACATGTAATGGATTGGGTTACAAACCAGTTGAACTAAATCCCCCTATCTACGCTTGTGTAGCTTTCTCTTTGGACGTTGTTGGCCAAGATCGGAATCGATACCCGTTAACTTTGGTATGGCTAATGTCGTTGGTACCTTCCACAGTTCCACCGTTACCTTATTTATCCTTATAGGGGTGATGTCACCATCAGCAAACGTCAACTGGGGGTTCATTTCTTAGCAGCTTTATCCTTTTCTTGTTGTTCAAGTTCTCTTCTCAGTCCTTTAATTAATTCAAGATGACCAACTCTACTCGAGATGAGCTTTTCGGTAGATGATGCTAATTGAGCTTGGTGTCTCTTTTTGAACTTTTGAGCTTCGACCGCTTTGTTCTTTTTGGCCTTGATGATCTTAGGGGCGTAGTTCTTGGGGTTTTGTTGCTTTTTGGTGACTCTAGCCGCCTTCTTTGGTTGGAGTTTAAGTTTGCCTTGGGCCATGATGCGATGAGTTAAGGATGATTGAGAAATAGACTCATGCGAACAAGTTGGGTGGGGGGTGGTCACGTGACTAACGATGATAATCAATTTGCTTAATAATGTTGTCATTAAATATATACCCTTTATCATCATTCTTCCCCAGCAGCTTGAACCAAATCCAAAAACTTTTCCTTTGAGATTTCATTCATTAATTCTTCCTTTCTCTTCACCCCACCAATTTCTCCACCTAATTGTTGTTCGGTTCTAACTTGAGTAGCAAGCACGGCATTGAATAATCTTACCACCCCCTTTTGTGCTGTTTTCTTCAACATTCGTTCTTTTAAAAGGATTTCTTTGGCGTCATCTCCCGCGGGTAATAATTGTCGAACACGATGCTTATCTTGTAATTGTTTCTTTTCCGCCAATAACGCTCTCTTGGCCTTGGCTTCGAGTTTATCCAGTTCCAATTTCTTTTCTTGGGTCTTATTTCTTGCTAAGATGGGGTTCTTTCTATCATAGGCTTTAAGTTTCGATCCCACAATGGCAGAGATGGCTGTTGAGAATGATTCTGATCCATCATTTGTAGGGGCTTTCTTTTTCTTGGTGGGGAAGCTATCATCATCATCTTCTTCTTCTTCGGCGATTTCTTCATCATCACTGGCACCATCACTGGCATCTTCTTCATCATTCAGGTCAGATACCTCTTGATCAACATCGAATTCATCCTCAAGTTCCTCTCCCAGGGATTCTTCATAAGAATCATTAGATATATCTTCCTTTTCTTGGATCTTAGCCTCCTTCAGGGAGATCTTTTGTTTCTTAGCCATTAGAGATGGGCACTTGTTAGGAGGTGAGATTATCGCACTCAATGCTGTTGATGAAGAGATGAGGGTGACAAAATAGGGTAAAGTTTGTATTGTAAGGAGATCTGTATGTTACTGAGGTGATTCTATGATTAGATATAATTAAATGCTTTCCTCTTTTTAGTTAAGATATGACTGGCTTTTCGATATATATGTGGGTGGTTCTAATTACATAAGCACGCACCGTTACTTACATAATATATCGCCAACTCTTACATAAGCACACTTAATCTACTACCCTCACCACCGATTAATCCAACTATCTAACTGTTCACCTATGCCATCACAGGAAATATCCCGATTCGATGTACCACAATTATCAGAAACAAGCAAATCCTCCCAATCAAAACAAAAACAATCCATTCATCAACATGATACCGCCCCCCTCTCCCATTATCCATCCCAACCATTGGCATTCTCGCCATGCTTTGAAATCAATAGTCATATCGAACAACTAATACCCTCATATGGTCAGGTGTCTGCATTTGAAGTATCTCCTTCATTTATAGCCGTTGGATTCTCCTTAGGTATGGTGGTTCTATTTGATTACCTGCAACAGGTGACCAAGAAGTATAATGCCGTTCAAGGGGATAACGCCGCCGTCACAGAGATCTCTGCGAGTGCTGATGGTGATATCCTTGCTGTGGGGTTCTCTAATGGGTTCATTGTCTTATGGCAACTTAGTGATATCAATGATCAACCATGGCATGTCATTCGACCAACAACCTTGAAGAATCGATTCGGAAAGGGGGTTCTGGCCCATTTGATTGGATCTTCCATTACTCATATCCAATTTGTTAGTAATTATCATACTCAATTGGTATCGTGTGATTCCCTGGGACTCATATTTTATCATCATTTGGTCCGAACGCTGTACCTGACGCTTTTCTCGAATGAACGACAGTACCCCACCATTCTGACCAAAGTATGGGGGGCTAATGATGCAAATAGCAATGATAATCGTCATGATGTCCTAGATATGGCGGTACTTCCTTTGGGGTTGAGTCATGAGATCACTGATGATGTTGGAGTGATTGCCATCATTACCCGAACTAAATTGGTGGTATTGCTGATATTATCGCTTAATATGCCAACCAAGACATTAATTAGGAAACTATGGAGTGTGGCGAGGTCAAAGGATAGTGCTGATACTGCTAGTGTTGATTGGTACCCGTGTATGAAAGGTAATGCTCGATTGGCATATACATGGAACGATACCGTCACCGTTGCTGAGGTTAATAATGATACCATTCCATCAAATTGGTTACTGGTGGTTCGGGAGGTCAAGGATAAAGACAAGGCGATCCCTCCAATCATCTTGACGAAACATTCCAAGTATAAGGGAGACCGAGGTCCATCCAAATGGCTTAATAATGAAATCATAGTGAGGTTATATCCAAATACCTTTGATCTTCTTAATTATCATGGAGGACAATTGGTCAAGATCATGAGCCAATCCATTAATACCCCCACCCTGGAATTATCGGTGATGAAGGTATGCAAACAAAAGGTTATTACCATGTGTGATTCAAAGATTTCCATTGGTAGTTTGCTTAATTGGGCCGATTGGATCGGTCAATTGATCCTGACCCTGAGATACCATGATGCCTTCACCGTTGCCTATGAGTTTTACCGATTAAATGACGCCAACTTGATGGCATTTTTCTCATTGGATAGTGATGATGATAAACGTCATGATCATTTACGTCCTCTCCTTCTTCAGATCCTTACTCCGGATGAATTGGTGATCCCAGTATCGGAGGTGATGTCGGTGATTTCCGAATTGGTTAGTGATGATCCAAAATCAATAATATCCGTTCAATCACTCCTTGAAATTTGGTTTGAAAAATGTCACCATGATGATTACTTTGATGCCATTGAACCCCATATTTTAAATGGAGCCATTACTCAGTTACCACCGGTGGTACTTCAAAATCTCGTCCGGCATTATGTTAATCATCACCAAGGAGTTTTACTCACGGAATTATTATGTTGTCTTGAGTTAACCAATCTTGATATCGACCTTACCCTTCAATTGGCCGATAGTAATCATTTGGTGGAATGCCTGGTGTATATCTGGAATACCCTCTTCCATGATTATCGAACTCCATTATTGAAATTCTATCAAGATAATAATGGTAGTGAAGTGTTCACCTATATGCTGTACATTTTGACAGGAAGACAATATCCTACTGATCAATTCATCATTGATACTAATGAAGAAAAAGCCGCAAAAGCCGCCATCATTGATGTGTTGTTTTCAAATCATCTCCTAGATACTAATTCTGGAGGTCATCATGCGTTGTTTCCTTATCTCAGTAAGTTTCTTCATTTGAATTGTCGGGAGATGCTTCGGACACTTAATTCATTCTTTGAAGACCCTTCACTTAATCAGGGGAAACTTCTGAGACAATATGTGGTTGATGCTTTACTTGATATCTTTGATAGTGATACCGAGTTTACTGGGGATGATCGAGTTCAATTGGCGGTGTTTTTGGGGAGAAACTACCCCAAATATCAACAGTTTCTTCGACTCCTGGATCTGATGGTGACCAAAGTGATTGATCGATTGATTGGTGCTGGGTCAGGTGATGTTGATGTTGAATTGGCATTGGAATCGATTGTTTCTCTTAATCACCCATCAAACCCTGAAGTGTTCATGCTGCAATTAAGACAAGCAAAGTTTTATGGGGTATTAATGGCGGTATATCGTCGACAAGGACTCCATGGTAAAGTGGTTGAAATGTGGATTCTTCAAGGCATGGCTTCGACGAATGATAATCTGGTGACGACTATGTTAGATACGGCGTTTATTGCCACTAGAACTCATCCTCATCAACGGTTAGCTTTAACCGAAGCAGTTGCTAGTAATTTCATTCAATTATGTCTGGCAGATATGGAAGGGCTTGTACGGATACTTGAAAAGTATGATCCTAGCTTACATTGTCATCTGGAAGCTCTTGATGGCAAAGATCAATATCAATATCTCTTATTGACCAATCCCGTACCCAAACAATTACTCACAAAGTTTATTGAACTTTGTAGTGAAGTTGAACCATCCAAATTATACAAGGTAGTGGAGGAAAACAAACTGAGGTTGGAGATAACCCCTAAATTGAAGCAATTCTTGCTTAAACGGGACCATTTTGATGTTGTAGCTGATATTGAGACGTCATGGGATGAATTATTATCATTACTCCAACTGTGTCTTGATTCACCAACCAATGAAGGGGAAGTATTCCAAAGAACATTAGTGGGGGTCACCCATCATTGTACCAATAGTGATCGATGGTTAAATGTTATCAATATCCTTGTTAGTCATTCTCAAGATAACCCAGCAGTGACCTTGGCCATCCATGACTGTTTTCGGAAACTCAATACTACCCGGAATAATAATGAAGATCTGATGTTTATTAATGTTCTTCAAAAGTTCTTGGGTAATCTGAATGATGCTCAACTTGCCACCATTAGAGTGGTATTACAAGAAGTGGTGATAGGGTATGCCTTTGATCGACATATCTTATCCATCTCCCTCGATATGTTATCAACCCTGATCGATCATGATATGACCATCATTGAAACTGATAAACTTGAAGGGGAAATCATCAAATGCAAAACGTGTACTTATTGCAATCATCATTTATGGAATAAGCTGCAACAATACTTGGCGTGGGAACAACGACAATTGGCCAAATTAACCGGTGATGTCGTTGCCATCCTGGCAGACGATGTCGTGGTGATGTTTAATTGTGGACATGGGTATCATGATCGGTGTTTAAACAAATTGAATGGGGATAAGCCAAGTGAACATCGTCAATGTGTCGTGTGTATGGGGTCATGAATATTCGAGTTATATATATATACTTAACCGATATCTAGATAATACTATGGGATAATGCATCACATAAATCCCCCCGACGGATACCACTCATTCTTGGACGATGAAATATCAGTGATTCACCATGATCAACATGAGTAGTCGTTCCCCCTATTGTCAATCGAGACCCTGCACCAGGAATGGCTCCTGGGATTCGGATTGGTCTTCGTTTCTGGTCAATGACATTAACTACTCGAATTGGACCCATACGGGGTTGAGATTGCATTTCTCTAATCCGAGCGGGTACTTGACGTCGAGGTGATTGTTGCTCTTGGGAATTTTTGATTAATTCCAAGAAATGATTGGCCATATCATCGGTGGGACTTCGGGACTTTTTGGGCTTTTTTGGTAACGATAAAGTTTGTGTGGTTGGTTGACCTGGGCCTGGTGATTTCAGGAATGGCCATAAATTAGTGATCAGCGCCGAGAGGTTTGGCATCGTTGGTTTGGAAATGGCATTAATTTTGATGGGAGAAGATGGTACCCATGATGATGACGATGATGATGATGATGACGATTCAACTTGACCTGGATTCAGAGGGTTCTGGTTAACAAATGATGATAACAATTGTTGAGATTGGAGGCCTTCATTCTTTGATCGAGGTAACCCTTCCACTGAAGCACAAATTTCTGATGCTTCAACCACCGGGGTTTTATGAACATTAATAAATGGGTTGTGAAACTTATAAGATGACAGTACCGTCACTGTTCGTTTATCGAGGAACAGATCATGCAGGTTAGTTTTGGTGGGGATTTCCATGGCAACGTCGGAGATATCCACCCTTGAACCTCGTAAGAATGCTTCAAATGTTGGTTCAGTGGCGGAATGATCACTAACCAATGATGCTCCATCATCAGCGTCGGTTTCAAACGAGTATTCTGGTTCTTGATCCAAAGGGTTGATGGGTTGGGAGGTTGGGAGATGACCAAACGAGATGAAATGGGATAATTGGCGATGATAGTTGTCATTAAATGATGAATGATCGAATAAATCGGGTAACGAGGTACTCTTATGATCTTTTTGACATCCTCCTCTAATTCCTCGAGGAGGAGTGGTATCCTGAGTACCATAGATGATATTATCATCATCATAATCATCATCAGATACTTCAAGATCGCCTCCTTCAAGTGGAGAATTAAATTGGGCCAATGGTGGAAGATTAGGAGTGACAAATTCGATATTATCCAAATCAGGAGTATCAGGGGCATGAGACATCACCAATGGATCCAGCGCCGGCGCTGGTAAATCCAGAAGAGGGTTAATATTATAAATACTCAGCAACCGGTATCGACTCTTCTTTTTATTCACCCTGGTACTATTACACCGAAGAGGTTTCAATTTTAAATTCAGCACCGACACTTTATTCATCAACATTGGTGATTGGTCATAAGCGGAGGTATTATCGGTATTTATCGTCAATGACGAGTCGAAATCAAAGTATCCTGGTTCAGTTTGCGAGCGACGATGAGTTTTATAAAACGTCAGTTGGGATTTTGATGCCAGAGAATCAGAACTGCGACGATCATCGGATAATCTTGGGGTTTGGAAATGGGATTGTAGCAGTGATGTTCGAGAATGACGATATTGAGTGGATGGCATCGGTTGGTCGACGTCGACGGGGTCATTTTTGGAAATATGATTAATCACATGTTGAAATTCGAGAATCAAATGCTCAAACGATGTTTGGTTGGTGATGGCATCATTAGTGGCGATATTAGCCTCGAATAAATAACACTTTTGTTGGAGTTGATGGAGCTCGATCATCGACGACGAATTAGCAATGATCATCAGTCGAAGATCATCGATATCTTCATCATAATAACTAATCATTTCATGGAGATACCGTAGTCGTTCAGAATTGGCAAGAGTATCCTCCATCCGGGTGATGAGTTGATTGGCATGGCCTTCGATAGCATCGACATAATCCATGATCTCGCCTAATTTAGATGACATCACGATAGATTATCAATGAATACAGGGGGTGAGGGGAAGGGGGGAGGCTCTGGCTTCTTCGTAAACGATGGTGTTTATCGAGGGATGGGTTGGGGATAATATTTATGTAGCGGTTGAGATCAATTCGTAATGAGACGCCGATGTGCGCATACGCAAGACGGGGGGGGACCATCCAAGATAAATGGTGGATGATAGGCGATAGTAGTGATAGCTGTAGAGATAAGGGAAATACCCTGGATATCCATCGAAGGGGACTATTGACTAAGTTTTGTCCTTGTTTACCTATTAACTAAATGGTTACTGGCCAAGGGCACCTGATTACTTAAGCATACATTATTGTCGAGGGTTTAAACTATATGATCTATTATTCTCATCATGCGGCGCGGTGTTGGTACAGGACGAACAACAGCATTGGCAGCATTGGATATATGCAGACTTTAGACGGAGGAAGAGTAAATAGTGGCTACCGATGAGGTAATCGATGTCGACGGTTATTTTTAACTAACAATGATTATATAACCATTCATTCTTCCGGGGCGATATATTCCTTTGCCCTCAGTTGGCGTCGTTGTTCCAGAACCTCTTGTTGAGCTTGTCTCTTTTCTCTTAATTCCTTGATCTTGCGTTCCTTTTTCCCTAAAAAGAATTCCCCCAGTTCCATTTGTAAATCGACCTTTCTTGGTTGTTGTTGAGGAGGGAAAGGAGTATAGGTCTTCTTTTCGATCTTGGTGGTGGTCTTTGCCTTCTTTCTGGCGACGTTTCTCTTTTTAAACAGGGGTAAGAATCTTGACCAATCTTGTTCGGCCAATTCGGGTTTTTTGGCGAGTTCTTTCTTGATCATCAATTCTTTAATGTAATAAATGGGGTGGATATTCATCATACAATCTTCAACCACTCTTCTTACTTCTTTTAACCCTTTAAATGGGCCCATAACACTCACGGTATTCCCTTGGACCAAGATATAACAATTGGTTAATAATTCAAGGGCCTTAAGGGTATTACCATTGGGTCCCACTAATCGTTGACGACGTTTAACAAACCGATCTTTATTATGAACAAAGTTCCCAATCTTAATCACTTCACAAGCAATATCATCCCTTAAGATTTTCACTGCTTGAGGGAAAGGTACTGACCGGGCTAATAACTTGATTAAATCTCTTGCCTTGATGATGATAGCAGGATCAAACGTCTTGGTGGTGGTTTTAACTGTCATCAGACCTTCAACCAAATTGAGTTCACATTTAATGAAATGACTATCAAGAGCTTTGGTGACATCGGTCCAAATTTCTCGAAGGTATTGTTCCCGATATTTAGGGAAAAGGGTGACAAATGACAGTTCTTCAGCAAAGGGAAGACCCAGGGCATTATCTTCTGGTTTAAATTCTTCGAGAGCCCATTTATCGATATCGGGAGTATCCCAAGGCTTATCCTTGTCGTGATTAGATGGCATTATTAGTATGAGATGAGATGATGCGATTTCGAGCCGCACAAGTAGGGTGGGGGAGGCACACTCTACCATCCCCTTTGCCCACCCATTAAAAGCAATAATAATAAATAATCATACTATGAAATAATAATAACAAATAATCGTCAATAATAACCTTACTTTATCCCTTAATCATCTTCATACTTCCCCTTAGCCATCACCTCTTACCTCACACCCTATCTACTTCTGCGAGTGCGCACGCTACCATGTCATCTCCATCCATCCAATGTCTAAATCAAAAGGAATATCCAAACCAAAAGTAACAAAGACCACCACCAAGAATTCAAAGAAAATCACCAAAGTATCGGCAAAATCAACCAAACATAAACTCGATAAATTCAACGCCGATACCGCCACCACCGATGAAATCCATCAACTACTAGGAGAAGCATTACGACAACAAAAGCCCACGAAACTGACGGCATTAAACGTCCATGACCTTAAGAAAGATTATAAGAAAGAGGTGGAAATCAAGGAGAAAAATAATCAAGCGGAAAAGGACATCGATCATCAATTAGATTTGATCACCAAAATGGCGTTTAAGTGAGGTATTATCCATCACTTATCCCAAAAGGGTAAGTGCGGCTCATACCGTGAGAGATATAATTGCGATTTGGATAAAATGGATTAGGAATGCTGAGGCTCCGCCCCTAATTATGTGGATATGGTTTAGTCGGTGATGGATCTCATCGTTAATAAAGTTTAAACCCTGTATAGTAGTTGTTTACCATATAAGATAATAGATAGTTTTTTATTTTTCTCATCATCATCACCATTATTGGTTATCATCACTTGGTTACTACTAGTAAATAATAATATTCAAATATAAAAAAAAAAATAAATAACGCGTCTCACAGATTACAAAACGCGTCGCAGGGGGGTGACCGAAGGCACCCACTCTCGGGATTATCCCAAGCAAATCAAAGTTAAATTCCTCGGAAACCTTAACCCGTTATCGTCACCAGTAATCCTTAGTCATTCCAATGAAATATTACCCCTTTAAACACTAAACTTCGCCAACTATTGCTTAAAAACTCTCTCACCCCTTCCGGAAAAATTCAACCTGTACATAACCCAAAATTGGCGCGCGACACCGAGTCGCGCCCAAAAGATTTTGGTTAGAAAGTGAATACACCCGTCCACCACTTGATACCCATCCATATACCATGCTGACCCATCTGAGACAGCCGTCACTCGCCCTGACGATGCTGGGTCACCATCATCCTCAAAAAATCGGTCCATGGCGGCTTGGGAAAACCCTTGGTCGTGGGGCCACCGGTAGGGTGTTATTAGCCACTAATGACCAAACGGGGCAAAAAGCAGCAGTTAAAGTGGTTTCAAAGCTGGAGTTGGGGGATGATGAACCATCCAATGATCCTAGTGGTCTTCCCTATGGTATTGAACGGGAAATCATCATCATGAAACTCTTAACTCATCCAAATGTCCTTCGATTATATGACGTGTGGGAAACGCTGAAAGCATTATATTTGGTGCTTGAATATGTCGAAGGAGGTGAATTATTCGACTTGTTGGTGGAAAGAGGTCCCTTACATGAACAAGAAGCCATCAAATACTTTCGTCAAATCATCTTGGGTACCGCTTACTGTCATGCCCTTGGGATTTGTCATCGGGATTTAAAGCCGGAAAATTTATTATTGGATTCAAATTTAAATGTAAAGCTTGCTGATTTTGGGATGGCAGCGTTGGAAGCAAATGGCAAGTTGTTGGAAACCTCGTGTGGGCTGCCCCATTATGCCGCTCCTGAAATCGTCCTGGGTTTAAAATACCATGGTGCCGCTTCCGATGTATGGTCTTGTGGGGTTATCCTCTTTGCGTTATTAACCGGTCGGTTGCCGTTTGATGATGAAAACATTCGGAACTTGCTTCTTAAAGTCCAAGCAGGTCAATTCGAAATGCCCTATGATATCAGTGTCGATGCCCAAGATTTAATCGAACAAATGTTGACCGTCGACCCCATTGAACGGATAACCACGGAACGTATTCTTAACCACCCATTGTTGACCAAATACCCCATCCCTCTGGAAGATTTGATCAGTGTTAAGCTGTTACCTCATCCAGAAACCGCATACAAGCTGTTGGGTACCGAAAAGAATATCGATCAAACCATCCTCGAAAACTTGATGATTCTTTGGAAAGACAGGGATGCTGGGGATATCATCGATCATTTGTTGGCCCCTGGTCCTAATCCAGAAAAGACTTTCTACGCATTATTATTACGTTATCGCCATAATAATGATAACCTGGCTTCATCGCTGCCTCAAAAGAGAACCACGATGGTGTCACTGGGTTCTTGGCTGCTGAAACTGACAACCACTCCCAAGCGGAAACGTCAATCGCAAATCACCGTCCTGCGACCCCTGCTGTTCCAATATTTGGGTCTGTCTACCGGAGAATCATCTCGGACTCTGCGTAATTCCCTTGCTCATTATGTTGCTAACCGTAACTCCATCGGTGGTGGATTGCTGGTGCTGGGGGGTCGTCTGGCCCAAAGTCTGGTTAATAACTCTCCTTATAAACTGCCTAGAGGGTCTCCTCAAAAACGGAGGTCTCCCCAAAAGGATAACCGCAGATCCCAACAACTGATGCCAGCAATGCCTCGGAATATCTACCAAGAAATTGTCGATGCTCAATACAAACAATCGTTGGCTCCTGCACCCACTGCCTATAGTAGTGGCCTTCCAACTACTCAGAAGATCAATTATGCGGCAGGGGTTCCCCTGGGCCACCCATCTCCTATTAAGGAAATGGATTCTCCGGTTATTAAAGCTCATAAACTCGCTCATGAACAAGCTGCAGGCATTGCTGCCGCTGCAGGCATTGGTCTGGGGGTTGTTCCTCAAAACCTGACGTTTGCTGATGACCTGGTGCTTGCCAACCTGACTACTAGAGATGGACCCCCCATCGTCGATGAAGTCACTAATGATCTCTTGGCTCTGGCTACCATCAAGCTGCTGAAGCTGATTGAATCGATGCTTAAGACGGGTACCGGTACTACCTCCAAGGTTACTAAACTGACCAGTCGGAATAGATTATCAATTGCCCTGAAACGTCGTCTGGGTGGAGTGGTTAATGTCAATCCTGGTGGCCTTAAGCGTAATCTGATTACGATGAAGTTATTGCTGACTTATTCCAAGCTTGCTGGGGAAACTGATTGGGAATATGTTGATAAGCTGACCAAGCGAACCCTGGCCACTTTTGCTCATCTTTGTGATAAGATTTTCAACCAAGAAGATACCACTCCTGATGAAGAAAAGTTGATGGATGAAGAAGACCGCCAAGCTCGGGAATATGAGTTATTGATGGAAAAGGAACGGAAGAAGCATGAAGCGGAGTTGATTGCTAGACGGGAACTCGAAAAGCATAAGAAGAGACAAAAGAGACGGTCATTAATGTCGCTGAAGAAGTTGTCGATCATGATTAAAGAAGATCTGGGTGAGGATAATACCGACGAAACGATTAAGATTGCTAATGAATCCCTGGTGATTACCCCGGAGGAAATTGCCCAATTGAGACAAGCTCGATTCGGTAAGGATGCTAATCTGGCCAACCTGCTGCGTAGAGGTACTCCTAATCTTCAACGTCGTCCTGTTCTGAGATTGGACCCCTTATGGACTGCTTATGAGAACAACAAGCTTGAACGGGCTAAGGATGCATTGGATCATGAATTATTAGCCTCTCAGCACCATCGTCCCAAGCTGTATGATGCTACAAGATCACTGGGTCGTCGTACTTCTGATAAGAAGCGTCATTCTTCGGCACTGACCCGTAAAGGTAGTGACCGGTACCGCTATTCGTCAAACTATTATGATGGCCGGGATTATGAAGAAAAGCTGATGCGCAAAGAAAGTCGGCGTGAACGCAGTGGCCATGGTGATAAGTACCGAGAATTGGAAAGGGATGATTATCACAGAGACCATGGTTATAAACCAAGAGGCGATAGACGTTCCTACCGTGATAGCTACAAAGACCGGGAATATCGCGACCATAATGATGACCAGCGGAGACATTCTGCTAGAAGTGACCCCCGCCGCCGCCACTATAACAATTATGATGACGATTATGATTCTTATGATGAAGATGAGTATTACTTTAATGACAGACATCACCACCGTCGCCAACCTTCCCAATCATCGGAGGAAGACTATGATCATCGCAGATTGCTGAAGGGTCTGCGGAAGCTGCAATACCCCGTATCTGATCGGCCTCCTTACCGCCATCTGGATTCTGATAGCAGTTCTTCCAACCTTGAAATCATTGATGATCTGGATGATACTGCCATTGACCATCATCCAAGACAATCGGTAATGGTTGCTCGTCGGGAAGCAAGAAAGGCAATGGAAGCTGGCGATGAACCTCAAACTTTGATTGCCAGTGTTAACATTCCTAAGGTTACCCGTCAACTGCGGCAATTGTCTAGTACCAAGCGGTTATCGGTATTGCTGCAGTATTCCACTAAAGACCTGTTCAGAGACCTTAGTCTGATTTTGAATGATGAAACTGATGCTACTGCTCCTGCCAATAAGAGGCATTCGCTTACCCTGGGCATTGTTCAATCCAGCCAACGGATTTCTAAATTGGATAGAGAACTTTCCGAATCTCCTGAAAGACTCGAATACCGGGAACTGGTCCACCGCGAGCTGCATTACTATTATGATGATATTCCCCAACGTGGTCTGCGATATGAAAGACTGCTGCATTACTATGGTGGAGACCGGGGGGATCGCGGTCTGCGGTACTATGATTCTAAAGATTACCGGGAACTGGTTTACTCCCGTAATCGGGAACTGGTGTATCTGACTGCTTCAAGAACGTCGAGATCTTCTCGTCATCGTTATTCTGGTGGTCCTCGTCCTCAATCCAAATTGCCCGGGTTGCCTGATGAAGAAGAGGATGGCGACGATGATACCATTAACTTTGGCGACCATGATCGGACTTCATTGAAATCCAATGGAAGTCTTGGTTCGTTGCCTCCTTCTGTCGCCGAAGAAGATGAACCATTTGGTAATGATGTTGCTGAAAGTACCCATTTGAGTCAAACTGATATGGTTGATAGTAATAGCACCGTTGCTGGTCGAGATACTGCCGTTGAAAATAATGAAACTGCTGCTACTACTATGGATGAAACCGCTGATTATACATTTGCTACTCATAAACAGAGACCCAAGGGTCCTCAGCAACTGGTGGAACCTATTGGTGAAGGTGATACCAGTGTTTTTGATCATATCAAGTTACCTAAGGAAAGTCCTGAGCCTGAAGAAAAGCCCATTGATGTCAATCCTCCTAGGGTAGCGCAAAAGATCATGGGTTCTCATCAAAACCCTTCGCCCAACCCTCTGGTGCCGGTTCCTACCAAGGGTCCTTGGAGACCAGGGATGACTAATGTCACCAGAATCCCTCCATCGTTGGTTAGTGGTAAGCCTGCTAATACTGCCAAGAGAAATCTCTCTGGTTCAGCTGCTTCAACTCCCATTGTTAATGGCAATGCCGTGCAAAATGGAGCGAGTGATATTAATGGCGCCAAGATGCCATCTACTACCCTGGGGTTGCCTAAGGTGAGAAAGCTGATGTTATCACCCAATGTTGCTGGTGGCGAAATCACCAAACCCCCAGTTGCCGTTGCTAAGCCGGTGACGAAACCACTTCAAGATGCCACTAATCGGGTTCAACCCACTGTTACCGATTTGGCACCATCAAATGGGAATACTAATAACCGGTCTGGATCGGGGTCGTTTTTCCGAAAGATGTCATGGGGGTCTAAGAAAGTTATGGAACAACCTTCGAGTCGTAATACCACTCCTGGGACTCTCCCTCCTCAACTGAGAACCCCTCTGGGAGAAGAAACGACCAAGAAGCTGTTCTTTAGATGGTTCTCATCTGGGGCTCATGAACCCGAAGATATTAGAAGATTTGATACCATCTTACCTCGTCCAGAAATGCAAGCTGCCCTCATGCTGTTGTTGAACCTGTGGGTTAACTTTGGGGTCAAGGATCTTCGGGAAGATAAGGTGGGACTTACAATTACTGGTGGGGTATCAAAGAACAATACCTTCAATTTGAAGAGTTGTAAATTCCGCATCAAGGTCAACCCAAGAGATTATGATCAAAAATCACTGATTGTCTGTGTTAGAGTTAAGGGTCTGAAGGCTCTGTGTGATACGTTATTTGATGAAATTGAAAAGGTGTTACAAAAGGAAAATGTTTTGGAAGTGTAATATAATATAGGATAATAAAACGCTTAAAATGGAATGTTGCCAGTTATTGATTATATACAAAATTTGGGGGGAGGAGGGTGGTGGTCATAACTCATCATTTATTCGGAGGCAGCAGACCCGGGATTACCAGCGGCCTTTTCCGCCGCCAACTTTTGTCGTTGGTCTTCAAGATATCTCTTGTAAATCTTTTTCTTTTCCATTTTTTCTTGAATCAAAATATCCCGTTCGATATCGAGGTATTCCTTCTTTTGGTACTTGGCCACACACTCTAATGAAAGCTTATTAGCAGCGTCACATTTTTTCATCACTTCAATGGGGTTGTTATACTTGTTTGAGCATTCAATGTATGCCGTGATCAAATCATCACATTTGGCAAATGCCTTCTTTCTCCACCGTTCAAAGATGGCTTTTTCTTCCTTAGGGGAAATCACCCAAGCAGGGAGGTTGGGGTTGGTGGGTAAGTCGACGTCGTCAAACCCTTTTTTATCCTTGTTGTAATAACTCATGATTGAGGTAGGTAGGTAAGTAGTAGGGTGAGGATGAGTGGGGGTTTGGTCGCGAAAAATGGTACGAGTGCTAAAGAGGGAATAATCAATTCCACAGCAAGGATATAGACATGATGTGGTGATTAAATGGGTTATTAAGTCAGTGGTTTAATTTGAGGTTGTTCTTAATAAGGTTGATTTGATTATATACCTGGGTGGTATCTCCCCTTTTAGTGTAAACGGTGGTGAGATTGTAGTGCTACCATCCATCACTACTATTATTGTGCGTAGATTAGATCGCTCCTACATATACCCCATCCACCCAAGTTCGAAACCAGTCGTCGCGTTGTTTACCTCTTAACCCTCCCCCCCCTCTCTCCTCTCTACTGTCCACATCAATGCTGGTTAGTGAATGCCTCGACAATCTTAAGCTGGCACAACAACTAATAGATGAACAGCCCCTGATAGATGAGGAGTTTATTGGTCAACTCGAAGAGATGCTTGGGGCATACCAGACGTTATGGAGTACCGCCATCTCTAACCTCGAATCAAAAGTGTCTATGGTGGATAATGCCAATAATGAACTTGTTCAACATCAAACATCAGCTAATCTCGTTGAAATCGCCAGTCAGTTAGATGGTATCGTTAAACGGGTGTTCCCTAATCAACAGTTGGCTAATACTCAACCTCAACTCCATCAAATACAAACGGTGATCAATCAATTACAAGGGAGTGTTGATGAACAATTAAAAGAAATGAATGATGAGTTTAATCGTCTAAGTACCAAGCTAAGTTCGGGGACGCTGATTGCTGAACTTGAAGAGAAATATGATGCTCAAGATCGACAGTTTCGGAATCAGATGCCGGGGTTTGATTTGGTGCTGCTATATAAGAATATGGGAGTACGAGTGAAACTGGGAGATGGTTATGATCAAGTGGTGATTCATGATTCTGAAAAGCAAACGCTGCAAGTGTTACCAGTGAAGGCCGGAGTCGATGATTATGCGATAACAAATGGTATTTGGGATCGAATAGTGGGAAGTGATTAATCACATGGTTTGTTTGTTTTTTTAACCTCTTTTTATCCTCTAACCTCTTCTCCCCTTCCCATCCCCCTGTCACCTCGTTGTCGATCGTGCTCCTGTGTAAAGCACGATGCCGATTTCGCATCCGACGATTCGAGTCAATCTGACAACATCCCGCTATCACCAAATAGCCATGTTTCTACGAACAGGCCAGTTGGGGTTACGACCGTGGGGGGTACCCAAGGTTATAGGTGTGACTCGATCGTTATTGCTTAGTCAACTGCGATTGTTGTCTCACAACAGCCCTCGTCCACCAATGATCACCAAGATCACCCCATCATCACCATCGACGTTCCCATGGCTTCAGACGCGGTTTTATTCGGCACCAAAGCCATCAGATCAAATCCAAGAAGATCCATTACAGCTCTTCTCTTCAGTTCAACAGCATCTTGATTATACCCGCTCCAAACGTCTTGAAGAAACCAAGGCAGAAAAACAAAAGCAAATCGCCAGTTCCAAGCGTACATTACGGGAGAATATGGAGACGGTTAAGAGGATTATTCGTTTGGGTAAACCCGATATTAAGTTGTTCCTTTATGCGTTACTTTTCATCCTTTTTGCCGTATTATACCCCACCACCGCGGTTAAATTGGTTGGGGCGCTGATTGATGCCTATAATAACCGTCAATTCGATGCTGATGGTACGTTACTCATTTGGGGTCATAAGTATACCAGTATTTTTGCTGCAATGGTGCCATTTATGGTGGTATCGGCGACATGCTTCTGGGCCCGGATTTGGCTATTAAAATTATTGGGGGAAAGATTGGTAGCAAGATTAAGACTTCGAGTGATGAAACATTTGCTTCGTCATGATGCTGCCTTTTATGATAAGGAAAAACATAAGGTGGGGGACTTGATCTCGAGATTATCCCTGGATGCTTATGTGGTGCTGAAGAGTATCACTCTGAATTTACCCGATGGGCTTAAGAACTTGATGTTTGGTATTATTTCCGCCTATATGATGTATCTGATCAATCCATTGTTATTTTGGGTAATGATGCTCATCTCACCTCCTATCACCATTGGTCTGGTTCGTTACGGGGAAAAGATCAGAGAGCTTTCTACCAGATTACAAAATGCCACTGCTGGTCTCACCAAGGTTTCTGAAGAGACTCTTAATGCGATAAAGTTGGTCAAGGCATTTGCCGCCGAAAATAAGGAACTTCAAAAGTATAGTGGACAATTACGGCAAGTGGTCAACGTTGCCAAGAAGGAAGCGATTGCCCAGCTGAATTATGCCGTGCTGATTTATCTGCTTTATCATCTGGGGTATCTTTCCTGTATCGCCCTTGGGATTTACCTTATTTTACTGGGGAAGATGACCACTGGGGATGTGGTTGCCTTTACCATGTATTCCGAACTATTCAATCTGGCGCTTTATTCATTAACCACCACTTATATGGAATTAATGAAGGGTCTGGGGGCCGGGGTCAAGTTATTCGATTTGATTGATCATGCCGATCAAGTTGAACCCGTAAAGGGCAAGCAAGTTCCCAAGAACTTGAAGAATGATATCGAATTTAAAGATGTCACTTTTGCTTATCCTACCCGTCCAAAAGATATTATTTTTAAGGACTGTTCATTCAAAGTAAAGCCGAGTCTGTCCACTTGTTTTGTCGCCCCACTGGGAGCAGGTAAGCTGACGATTGCTGCTTTATTGATGAGATCTTATAACCTTCAAAGTGGGGAGATCTTGATTGGAGGGAAGAACATCGATCAATACCAAGTGAGAGATCTTCGTCGTGAGGTGTTTGGCATTGTCCAACAGGAGCCGATTCTTCTCTCAGGATCGATCCTTGAGAATATTGTCTATGGGTTGACGCCATCTCAGATTTCCAAGCTTCAAATGAGAGATGTGATTGAAGTATGTGAACAAGCTAATTGTCATGATTTTATCATGTCATTCCCTGATGGATATGATACCATTATTGGTCTGAGAGGGGCATCACTTTCTGGGGGTCAAAAGCAACGGATTGCCATTGCTCGAGCTCTTATTAAGAACCCCAGTATCTTAATTCTTGATGAAGCCACCTCTGCTCTTGATTCAAAGCTGGAAGCATTAATTAATGATACCTTACGTCGGTTGACCATGGAAGGTAAGATGACGATTATCCTGATTGCCCATCGATTATCAACGATCTCAAAGCTGGAATACGTCATTGTCCTTGGTAAATCGGGTAAAGTGGTTGAAGAAGGCAAGTTTGTTGAATTGTTCGCTAACCCATGTTCGGAATTATCAAAATTATTGGATGAACTGAGTACTAAGAAAGAATATACCAAGATGTCTGATGAAGAGATTGAAAATCAAAACAAATTGAACCAAGAAGCAGAAAAGATCGAAGAAGACCAATTATTGGATGATAATGACGTTGAATTCGAACGGATCCGATCGTTAATCGATGATTTACCCATTGATTTGCGTAAACGGTTATTGATCTCAATGACCAGTGATGATACTCTCGATAACAATGCTAATAAGTTATAGATTTTGCTAATGATAATCTCGATACTGTAAATAAAATAATGGAATAAATATTACACTAACAATTATATGGGTGCGCACCTTTAATCTTGTTATCACCACCACCACTACCAGTCCATGGAGTATACTGGGTTCATCCCCATTGCTGCCATATTCTATGCGGTGTTCCACCCTGAAGAAGGTACTAAGATTGTTTATCAAGTACCTCAAGGGGCAATCTCTACCGGTTCAGAAACCAATGATGAGGCCCTCTTTAATTTCGATACCGTGAAAAACTATGTGGTACCTAAACCACAACTTTGTAATAAATTGATCCAATTTAAAATCAATAATTATCGAGTGATTGGCTTCCCTGTTAATATTGAAAATTCCACCTATGCTCGGAACTCATTCAATTTCAATTTTTGCTTTGTCTTCCCTTATGATGTTGGTGATTGTACTCCTTATGAACTGGCGATTAAACGAATGGGGACGATGTTTCTGGTATTAGAGGAACAGAATTTCATGTTGAGTAAATTGGATCCTGATGATCTGTTTTATAAGAAGAAACCTACCGAGTTGACTCCCTCATTATCGGTGACCACCCCAGGGTATTCTAGAACTACAGCAATTACGTTATCACTGATTGAACTGTTGATTTCCCAAATCTATTCTGATTTGAATAATTATTGTGAATGTTGTATCCCCTTGGATCTGGCCAATCTGGTGGATATTAAGTTATTCCCCATCTTACCTCCTCCAATCAATATTAAGGCGTATCAAGTACCAATTGCTACATTATCCCTCGATACAGTATTGGATGTTACTATGGATCCTACCATGAGGAAGATTATCCCTCATATTAATGGATTAAACTCGATTCGAATGATTGCTGAATTGGCAGATGCAAAGTATATGATTGCCAAACAATGTATCCAACATCTTATGCATTATAAGTGTGTTGAATTGGTGGATATCTTCCAATTCTCTAATACTTATGCTTGTACTAATACCATTTCCGATTTTCTTAAACATGATGGACAAATGGCTGAAGAATGTCAAGCGTATGTGGTGACAGATGCTGCTCAAGAAACGATGGTTAATCATGGTAATAATACCAATAATGCCACTCCTAATACTAATAGTAGTATTAGTCCTGGTGGGTTTACTTCAAGGACTTCAAATACGGGGATTGTCTCTCCAAGTGGACCAATTAAGATTCCACTGAAACTGACATTATTCTCACTTTACCGAATGTTGAATCAAGGAATGACAGTAAAGCAATGGTACCTTGATAATCGCAAATCATTAGAAAATATCGATGTCCGTCGGTTTATTAATTTCGGTGTTGTTCGTCGAATCATCTATCGCGTTCATCTGTACCCAATGGTGAATTCAATCACGAGGTCAATCGAACGAGATGAGTTTTATGATTTGAATGAATTATCGTTTAAAAAGAAACAAGAGGCGGCGGTACCCACCACTCGAGCTCAACCGAGTCGGACGGTCAAGTTTAATCAAACACCATCAACCTCATCAATGATGAAATCAGATGGAGAACTGGTATACCTGAGTGATTTAGAAGATGAAGATGATGATGATGAAGATGATGATAGAATGTTGATTCGTAAACAACTGACTAAACTGACATTGGATGAACATCATGATAATGACATGAGGGATTTAATCAAGATGGTGAAGGGGTTCCAACACTTTGATTCGATATGTACCGAATTACAAAAGAGTCGAAGCGAAGTGGAAGGAATGATTACTAAATTGGGTAGTTATAATACTGCCAATTCATAACCATATGTGTCCTTCCCGCCCCGTTAGGGGTTCGATTTACTTCGATAAGGCGCTAGTGACATTTTCATGCAGGTTAAATGGTCACTATGCAGGGTCTCAAGGTTTGGTTACTGTCGCCTCCTCGGCGCTACCATACGTGGCCTGCATCTAGCCATGAAGTGCGATTAATATTACAATCGAGCGCGTATCAAAACAAATTCCTTTTTAACCTTTGTTGCCTCAATCCTCCATATCCACACAACATGTCAGGCAAGGGTAAACATGGGGGTAAAGGTAAATCCTCAGAATCAGTAAAGAGTTCCACCTCACATTCTGCTAGAGCCGGGCTCCAATTCCCAGTGGGGCGGGTCAAGAGATATTTGAAGAAACAAGCTCAAAATAAGATTAGAGTGGGGTCGAAATCGGCGATTTACCTCACCGCCGTACTTGAATATTTGACTGCTGAAGTATTGGAACTTGCGGGTAATGCTGCTAAGGATTTAAAGGTGAAAAGAATCACGCCAAGACATTTGCAATTGGCAATCAGAGGTGATGAAGAATTGGATAACTTGATTAAAGCCACCATTGCTTTTGGGGGGGTATTGCCTCATATCAATAAAGCTTTATTATTAAAGGTGGAGAAAAAACAAGGACAAAAGTAATGATGATGGATTAGATTGCTTACTGTATTATATTATTATTTGTAATGAGATGCTATGTACAAGAAAATGGATTAACAAGATGTAGAATGGATCATTTTCTAGATGGTTCCACTGGAGTGGCGGTGGCAGCAGCAGCAGGCGTCGGAGTCGGTGATGTCGTCGATGACGGTGACGGCGTCGGTGGCGGCGTTACCATTTCATCAGAAGGTTCGAGACCATCTTCACTATCAACCTTCAAATACATCGGCTTACACCCGGCAGGAATCTTATAATCTTCAACCACGATATTTAACTCCTTTAATTTCTTTTTAATCAGCACAATCTCCCCTTGTAATACCTCGATATCATCAGCAAACGCATCCCGTTGATCATTGGCCTTTTTCCTGCTTCGATACAGTTCATAAACAATGATGGAAAATGCCACCAGAAAGATGAACAGTTCCAGTAAGAAATTGGCCCCCAGTTCAATGGCCTTGGTATCGTTTAATGGCCGTACTTTGAACTTCTTTTCCCCCAAGATGTGCATCCTCATATTGGCATCACTTTTGTGGACAAATTGCGCCAAGGCGATGCAGCCATTACGAAAAGTTTCATTTCTTGTCGCCAGAGCTTTGATGGCTTGAGCCATCGGCTTTGATAGCGTCCGTACAAGTAATGTGGAGAACTTAAGGGCAAGGGACATGTGGTGACACGATAACCTGGTTGGGTGCGAAATGTTGCTGTTGAAGGTCTAGACCCATTGATGGACCCTCATGTTGATCCGTTTCATTTACATGTATTTTTAATAGCCGGTTTTTGTATATTCTATCCTCGTAAATCCAAATTAAATCAAACTTTTTAAATAAAAATCAATCATATCTTATGGTTACCCTCTTCATCATTCACCCCATGGACATGAGCCCCGGGGGGATGAGATGATGGTATAATGGTATAACCAAAAAGATGTCAAATGCAAGTGTGTCGTTTGTCAAGTCATCGTCATATTATTGACGAGGGGGTTGGTTTGGATCATGATAACTGGGGAATACCATTTCCCAATCATTCACCAAAAAATCCGCTCCCATATACATGGGAGGGCCCACCGTAGCTGTGGTTGGTGGTTGAGGAGGTGTTGGTTGATGAGCCGGTTGAGGGGGGTCATCAACGTAATAACCTGAAGGTTGTGTAGTCACTGGTGGTGCTGTTGGTGGAGGTGGTTGTCCTGGTTGTACTTGAGGAGGATTACCATGAGGAGGATGTTGGATAATTGGCGCCAGCATCCGTTGCAGGATCATGGCAAAGCATTTGGCGGCCAATTGCCAAGTTTGTCCACATTCTTGGAGATAACTCACACAAGTATCGATTTGGAGTTGACGTTCCGGGGTTCTAATCATCATTAATACCAGTACCGAGAACACAAGGGCGTATACCACATGAATCAGGGCTCTAGTCAAGCCATGAACATCTCTAAACCGAGCGACATTTACCAATACGTCATCGATAGCATCAAATACCACTTTCCTGGGGTTAGCTTGATCATTAGCATCATCTTTAACTAATTCAAGGAAGGGACGATTGATACAAAGGATGGCGATATGATAATAAAGTCGTACCATTAATTTGGTGGGGTTTTCTCCTCCGATATCGACGTTATGTTGCCATTGAAGTTGAGTAGGTAACTGTAGTCTCCATCTTGCCATCTCAAGGTTGAATTGGTGGACCAGTTCTAATTTATTGGGGTATCTGGCGGCCAATTCTTGTTGATTAGCCCCGAGGGCAAAGATATCATCGATCAGGGTGTTACAAATATGGATCAAATCGACGATATTCGCCAAAGGAATGCCCGAGTACGGGGCAACATCTCCAGGAATATGATACATGTACTCTTGCCATTGTTCAGGAACTTCTCCCAAGTTTTCTGGTTCAGGAACCAGGGCATCACTTCGTTTTAATTGAGTAGGACGACCAAATACCAATGAGAGGAAATGATCGGCCATATAACACCCCCAATATACTCTCAGTCGAATGGAAATCAGTTCTCTCAGTAAAGGTAATCGAGTACCGGTATACCACAGTTCTGGATGTAAATGGAACCCAAGATCAAATCCCATACGTACACCTAATCCTGAAAGCATCCACAGCAGGGAGTTATTAGCATGACACACATCATAAAAGGCAAGAGTCAATAATGCCTGCATCAGAGCCACCAGAGGATGGTCAAACTTACCCGAAGGACCTCCTGCCAATAACCGTGTTCGAGACCGAGAATAATATTCTGATGCTCGTTGACGAATGCCACCATCATCACTTATCAGGGCACCAAGGGCAGCTATGGCATAGATGAGTTCCAGAGAACAAAATACGTATTGAGGTTGAGGATTAGTGAATTCCCTTAAGAATAATTCCCGATCAATAAACGTATAATGTCCTGGGTATTGCCAAACAAAGAATAATTTGATACATTCGACGATGATGGGATCCTGGTTCAAATTACCGATATTTCTTTGTTCTTGTTCATCATAATTAGGGGTATTTTCGGTATTAAAAGCACTGGTAGGGCCATATACACCTCGATCTTGGTTCAGGGATCTCAGGTGGTCGGGGACGGCGGCCAACACGCCATCGGATTCGAGAGCTTGACGAACGGCATGAACCACCGATTCTAAACGAGCTGCTTTTGCTTGGAGACCATCGACAAATGCCTGGGAAAACCTCTCTTTTCGCCGATCTTGATGAACTCGAACACATTCGGTGCCTTCTTTAGCGCAGCCACCACAAGGGAATTGGTTATCACAACGAACTTTCCGTACCCGACAGCGAACACAGGAAAGACCTCGTCGAGGTTTACGGTCGGCCATGGCGAGTGGGTCGAATACCTCGTCCCCGCTGCTTATTATATTCCCCAAGAACCTGTGAGATGGGTAAGCCGGCCAGGGGCTTCTGTGCTATGCACGACCCGCCCACCCTTTTTATTTTATAATAATAATAATTACCTCCGCGCACAGAAACATGTCAAAAAAAAATGCTAACGTCTTCGCTTAATCAATTGAGGACTAAAAGCGAAAATATAAATCGTCATCATCGGTGAATGCCGAACCCATGGCCGGAGCGGTGATGGTAGCCCACCATCACCATCGGTGGACCCACCAACTAGGCGGTTAATTTCCAATGGCCACGTCATCGTTGACAAAGAAATTACTACGCCGCTGTTCTTTTTCATGTTAGTAATTTAATTGTTTAACCTTTGCGGTACTAGGCGTGATCATGGAACCGAGGAGATAGATCGAATCGCAAAGAAATGATCGGCGTGTTCCAACGGCAGTCAGGCTACATGGAAAAAAAAAAAAAGTAATGAGTGAGATTACCGCTGTGAATGTCGGTGACATCAGTGCGTAATAAATCGAAACCGAGTTTACTTATTAATTGTTGACAACAATGTTTTTTACAAATTTATTACTGGTGACCTCAAAAAAAAAAAAAAAAAAATAAAAATAAAAATAAAACTAATAATAATACGGTTGAAATTAGTCACAAACGTTCAAATCCTCCTCGATTTTGTGGTTTGGCTGAAGATGGTAGCATTGGGGGAAAAAAAGCGCAATTTTGTAAACAAATTTTTTTGTAATGGCATACGTTTAATCAATGGAGTGGCTTGTGGCGATGGTGGCGTCAAAAATCAATTAGGCGGTGGGGGAGTAAAAATTAAGGTTTTCCTCCAAGAATGTATACGAATAGTGTTTTAAAATTTAGATTTTTTTTTTTTTTTTTTTTATATTATTATTATTATTATTTTACTAAAAAGACAATATCATCCCAACGTTACATTACCTCGACAATACACCTTAGCCAGGATCGAGTCATCGAATTGAGTCATCGTTAACAAATATCGCTCAGTGATCAATCGACCCTTTTGTAAGCGATTGCACTAGCATCGTCAGTGATGGAAATAATTTTTGTTTGAGAATTATTTTCTAAAATTTTCGAAACCTTCCAAGCGTTTTTTCTTCTAACTCCGACTCGCTGGCGCCCAAATTTCTAGTCTATAACCCAATTGAGTTCCTAAGCCCTCGGTGGAAACCCTCCAAACGGAAAAATCCGGGCAATGCGAGGAAATATTTTTGCATGAGTTAGCGTGATTCTTTACATGGAATCCGGTATATAATCCGAGGGAAATTTAGAAGAAAAAACCACAAAAAAAAAGAACGATATGTGCCTCACGATGAAGATTATTATTATCGTGTAAATCATCGATAAAATGACAATGAATAAGTATGTACTCCTAATGATCGTCATCTAAGGGGGAAGGGGGGCGGCGGTCGGCTGGAACATGAAGTGAGGTTCGATATGATTCGATGGGGTGTAGCCCAACCCCCTGTACCACTTCACCCCGATGGTAGGGCATAGTATAATAGAAACCACCCATGGCGATGTATAACAAACGCCGTCTCCCGGACATTCGGAAGGCGGTGCGACGACAACTCCGATCCAGGGTGGTTATGATAGGTGAAATTACTAAATCCAGGCACACTGAATAACGGTTGCGAACAATAGGTCCTATTTTGGTCTAGGTCATCTACCGTCGGCCATCGGCGATTAACGTCATCATCGGAAAACCAGTGACGATGCCGGCGCGGGGTCATGAACCACCATTTGTAAATATATCGAAATCAATGATTGAAATATTAGTCATGCGGCGCCACCCTCCTTCCTCTCGTCCTTGGCGGGAGTGGGGGTCGTCGTTCTCGTCCTCCCTCCTCCACGTCCACCATCCTCCCTCGTGCCTCACCCCCGCTCGGATTAATCCGATGGTGGCTTCCGCTTACATAATTACGAGTGGGTTCGGTGCATACGCATGATGATAATTATATGGTATTAATATTACTTAGGATAAGATACAAGCATTATCCATTTTAAATGCTCAATGCAATCGATGGCGGCAGGTCCGCGACATTGCTCATGGCTTAATTGCCCCTTCAACATCTTTCTTAACTGGTTTATCTTCAACTTCCGCTTCTTCGGCTTCATTTTCGGCTTCATCGACGGGCTTTTGGCTCGCCTTCATCAAATCACGAATATCGATCGAGTACTTCGATCTCTTTCTAAACCCTTCCCCAAACCAGTAAAAGTACATTGGCACGGGGATCAAAAGGGCGGCAAGACACCCAACCAACGTCGCCGCCCATCTCACCTTCAAGTTAAGGAACAATTGTCTCGAGAACAATGGGAAAGCGGCCCCAAACGATGACCGCAAAAACGTGTTACCGGCAATGGCAGAAGCGGCATAAATAAGGTAACAATCAATGATATAGTTGAAACAGGGCAAGAAAATCATCATAAGCCCCATCCCCACGGGGACAGCACCAATGGTGGGGACAATCCAATGGACCTTATTCCCATAAGCACCCCCCCAACCTAACCAGAAAACCCCGCCAGTGAAAATAATCCCGCCAAAAATCATGGGTAATAACTTATCTTCGGGTTTAACATACCCAGTGGCAATGAGTTTCTTGGAAAATGACCATTCGTAATACACCAAAATCGCCGTCCCGATAAATACCCCGATTAACATCGCACAATAAGGTAATTCGGCAACCCCGCCACTCCATCCATACAACCCACCAAAAATAATCGGCACCGCGGTAAGGAACATGTACAAAATCCCATAAACAAAGGCATTATAAAGGGTAATAAGGAATAAAATCGGTTCGGTAAACAACATGTACAACGGACGGGTGATGTTCTTTTCACAAATTTCCTTAACCGTCAACTTAAACTCTTCATGAGGAGCATATACCCCCCAATTACCCGTCTTTCTTCGAATTCGATCGGCCTTGTTAATTAAAATGATGGGAGCATAAGTTTCGGGGAACCAAAACGTACAAAGGAAAAGGGCAAAACAACCAATAATTGCGGGAAAGTAACAAGTCCACCGCCACCCTAACGAATGGTTTTTAACGGTGAACCCCCCTAAAATCGGGGCCAACATCGGACCGGCAAAAATGACATTGACAAATACAGTAACGGAAATCCCCCGATACCGTTCATCAAACATATCAGTAAAAGCGGCGGGACAAACCACAAGAGGAGATGCACCACAAAACCCGGAAAAGAACCGACAAATCATAATTGATTGCAAATCCTTGGACACGGCGGAAGCAAATGAAAAACAACAGTACATAAACGATGAAACTAACAATACTGGACGCCGACCAAACAATTCTGAAAGCGGCCCCCAAATAATTGGCCCCGAAGCAAACCCAAACACATACAAGGTGGTCCCCAAGGTGGCCACGGTGGGTCCAACATGATAAATCTTGGTAATTTGAGAAATCCCCGTAGAAAACATTGCCGACCCAAATGACACCGACAATGCCGACATTGCCAAAATCCCACAAATCATAATCCGCTTTTTCCAAGTCCAATTGTGAGGATGTTCAGGGTCGGTTTTCCCATCAAATTGCACTTCATAAGGCTTCCGATCGGGTAAAAGAGGAGGATAAGGTCTACCATTACCCATGGGAGGGCAATCGGTGGGATCAATCTTTGATTCCGCTTCAATGTCATCGGCATTGGTCACCCGTCTTGACATTGTTCTTGAAATCTCCAGGAGGTCATCATCGACAAACTCCCGGTGACCATGTTCAGGATCAAAAGGCGTCACCAGCTCGGCGGAATCCCTTTCGGCTGGGGTATATGTGGCCTCTGATGGCATGGTATTTTCAATCGGTAATTCACCCACTAGTGGGGAGGTAACCCTTATTTATAGACAATGCGATGCATGTACATAAAAAAATTTGTAATCAGAGGTGGTGTGCCGAAAAAACAACACTAAAACAAAAAGATGTCAACAATCTGGACGGCGGAAGCGCCAAGAAGATGGCGGGGATAATCTCGGTTATAGGTTATCGATGACCGATAAATCGATAGCCACCACCTCCGACGGGGAAATTTAATTGATTAAATCCCCAAACCAAATTATCAATGGGTCCCTAGCGGTTGCTCAGAATCCGAAAATATCATGCACCTAATTCGGCACTCATGTACACAGAAAAATTAAGGGCGACTGCATGTGAAACGGATTTAAACCACCCCATGCCGAGACAAATAACTATAATTACTAGGTAGTAGCGGTGTCGCTTACTCGGTTGCTATTGGATATTTCATCGTTTAATCAAAATCACTCCTCCCCCTAGTTTACCACCGAACAACCCGATCTTGCATTGCTAGCCGTACATTCGCATGGATAAATAAAAAATAATAACAAAAGTTCAAATATACCCCGATCGAAAGCAATGAATGATTAAAACCGGGAAAAGATGGAATTGCCATTGTTTTCACCCGCCAGGCAATCGGGCCCCGCTGAAATTGACCCGAATTAAATCACCGATTGATGGTTAAATCATCATTCTATTTTAGTAAGCGGTGAATTATGGTGTCACGTTGCTTATATAAGCGGCGAATTATCGATAGTGGGGCTGATGAAAAATTTCCGAAGATGTATCGTCAACCCCCAAGCAAATTAAATTTTTGTCGGGACATTAAAATGATGGTTAATATAATATCATCCTGGTAAAAATTTTTTTTTTTAATTGTCATTTCCATCTCCCATTGATATATAATTTATCAGAAATATAAATTGAATAAAAAGGAGTAAATCTAGACCATGCACATTAACGTCAAAATAAAATGGCTATCAATAGATTTTCGGACCGACAATTGTTTTGCTACTGATAATGACGTTGGAAAATCCCAATCATCGCTAGCGGTTGCCAACGTTTATCCTATTAAGATTAACTACATGCGTCAATCACCCTTAGTCATGTAATTATTCCCATTGGGTGATTGATTCCTCATTGGTTGGGTAGCAATCTTGAACAGGAAATATATTTTAAATTAAAACAATAGTGATAGTTTTGTGTGCTCGAGGCTTGCATATTACCCCTTGATGATAAATAAAAACTTTTAGGATATTCAAGGAAAATGGGATAATTTATATTGGTATAGACGATATTGTTATCATTTTTTTATAATTTTAATTGGTTTTTTTTAAAAAAAATTTGATTTTAATTAAAATTTGCTAAAATATTGACAAACTGAAATCTTGAAGGAGGAGAGGGAGGGGGAAAGGGGGATGTAACCACGTGACTTGAGGTGTGAAGTGGTAAGGGTGGTCACGTGGAAGGATCTAGACGATAAACAACCCAACATAAAATCCCACCTCCCCCCCCCCCAGTGGTAATATTCATTAT
>JAJMLP010000031.1:0-102677 GCA_030569815.1 Diutina ranongensis (nom. inval.)
GAAAAGGGGAAGTTGGTGAAGGCTAATGATGACGGGAGTATATGGTGATGGTATTAATTAAATAATCATCAACCACCTTACTGCTATCGTCGGTCGCGGTTGGTATGTTACAATTCTGCGAGGAACCCGAGATATTAAACAAATAGCCGAGGAGACGCATAGACTGCAGGAAGCTCACAAGATTGAAGCTACTAAACTTGCCACCTATGACAGTAACGTTAATGATGGTGTTACCTCTACATGATTAGCGGTTAGCAACCGTTGGTAGTGTAGATGATACCCCGGCCCCCCCCGTCCCTGCCGATTATCAATAGCTTCGATAACCCTCCAATGCAATGGTTAACGTTTAGTGATAGACGACAATATATTCAATATTTTCTTCTAACGTGAGATTATTTTTCTTTCGAGGTTATAAATAATTATTGTCGTGCCATCCGATGATTTTATTATTTAATAGGAAAGTAGTATCGAGGTCAAAAGCTTAAATCTTATCAATTTTTTGTGGGTGATAATGCATGTTGCTGGTGATGGTGAGATTGTGCATGAATATGCTTCGATAGCGTATTCTATACTTTAGTGGTGCACCCCTGCCTTCCTCTCTCGGCGGCCCGCATAGGGGATTTGATGCCCAGGGGTGTTATGTGGAGTTGATACCGGATTTATTGAAAAGCTCATGCATTGTCTTGTTTTTTTTTTTTTTTCCAACTTGCAGAAACAAAGGGACTTTTTGTTGGCGATCTAGTTGTTAGCCACCTCATCGATGGAGCCGTCCAAACAAAGGAGGAATTACTCCAAGGGCGGCTGCCGTGAATGTAAACGACGAAAGATAAAGTGTGATGAAACTAAACCTTGCTGTCTTCGCTGTTTACGAATGTCAAAGGAATGCCTGTACCCGGGCCCCGGGGAAACGGTATTACGAATGTCAAACTCCCAACTTCAACAACTTGGTCTCCATCGAAAATCGTTATCTATTCGTCATTATCAACCAAAACCTGCTAAGGAGGCTCCAATTGAAAGCCTGAGTAAACACCCCCATCCTAATCTTCCATCTTCCCAGCCTCAACCTCCTCCACCACCGTCCCAAGCCCAATCACCACCTCAAGCAAATCCGTTGACGAAAACACCATCATTTTCAAATTCCCTGTTACTGATATTATTAAATGATGACCTGGGCCCCGTCAAATATGAAGGTGAAGACGTTTCCAAATTACGGGATGATCTCCTTCAATTGGCAACGTTATTATCGGGTCCATTATCTCCTGCCAATATCAATTTATCTTATACCACCGTGGAGCCAATTCTTCCTCAACCAAAGGCATCTCCTCAATTACACCTTGATCCCATCCATCAACAATATTTCGATAAGATTTGTCAACAATATTTTAATGCCGTGTTACCGTTACAATGTTGGACGGGTAAAGATTATATTAATCCCATCCAGGATTCATTAGTGGTTTATCTGAAGGCATCCCCCATCGTATTAGCGGCGATGTTGGCGGTGGGGGCTAAATTAATCGGAGATAATGATAAAAGTGGTCAATACTTATCATTTATGATGACATCATCATCATCATTATCAAATACCGTCCCCACCCCTAATGTCGAGGTGGAAGCATTAATTTTATCCATGATTTTACTAGCAGGATATGCATCATTCCATTTTGATCCCGGATATTGGAGACCATACCTCCAATCAATTAAACAATTCTTCACCAAGGGGACAATGATAGAAAGAATTCATGAATCCAAAGCATTAACATTGGCAAAATACTGGTTACTTGCATTAGAAAGTGGTTCCTGTTTATCAGGAGAATTAACCGATACCGAAGACCTCGTCCAATATTCAGCAAAAGAGGTGGCCATCCTTAATGAGTTTGGATTGATTGCTTCGAATGATTGGTTATTAATTTCGGGGTCCAATATCACTACCTTCAGTTTACATGGAGATCTCATTAAAATGTCCAATCGGCGGTTAGATGATCTAGATTTTCAGGAACCGCTCCGATTACTTCGAAGTTTACACGTGGAGATTAATAAGCATCTTTATGGCGGCCAGATCATTTTGCCATCACTGTCGATCGGAGAATTTAAACCCTATCTCCATAAATTCGGCGATAAAATGGTGCTGTGGATCGATTGGAATCATCAAGCAAATGTCCTTTGTTTAATGGCATCTTCACTACATAACGTTTATCTGGTTTCATGGGATTCATTACAACTTCAACAAATGTTGACCAAAATTCTCGAGGTCATCGACCCCATTATTCAACATAATCACCCACTACCGTGGAGTGCACTTATGTTACGGGCGCCGGTGTACTTTGCTATTACCCATATCAATAATGATTACTATCGAAAGCTTGGGGAATTATATCTATTAAAGTGTCTGCAACTAATTTCTTCTTTATAGACATGGCTAATCTCAACGATAAAAAAAAATCAAACGTCAATAATAATAAATGATAATAACCATTGTTAACCATTTCCAAATTTTTTGTTTTTATTATTAAAATAAAAATTAATATTAACCTGTTGTCATGAATACTATTGGTATAGCAATCAACGATCGACACATTCTATTCTTAGAAAATAGCCAGTACAGATGTCTATGCATGATGGGCACTTCACATTGCCTAATATCCTTTAACCACTTACCAATGATTGATATCCAACACTTTTAATTAAAAGTGAAAGGGTTGATTAATTGGAAAGTATTTGGTATAATTAAAAAGAGTCCCACTGTATTGGGTTTAGAATTTTTGTAAAGATTAATTTCTTGAAAAAGAAAGAAAAAACAAAAATTATAAAAAAACCTTTGATCCAACCATAAAACCAAAAGATTTTAAAAAGATGGACGGCTAATCTTTTTTTATCTAAGTAATAAAACCATTACTTATTTATTGGTAACCTCCTATGGATCAAGGCATGAGATAACTGGCGATTTTGACGATAACTTGATTTGGCAAAGCAAATAATTATCAAATGAAATCAAATGGGGAATTGTGGCCAATATAAAGCCATCATTAAATGTCTAGTATATTTATCTCAATTGATTTGGGTGATATTCAACTTCAATTTCGTTAATGGTGGAATTTTTTTAATAATTTTTATGAAAAAATGGAATGAAAAAAACCAAATTAAATTCAATAAAATTATTATTATCAAAAGAATGAATACCAGGAATATATTCAGCAAATATTACCGTCTCATAGGGTATGGTAATAATGATACTGGGATCAAGGACGTCTATTGGAACTTAATTCACGGTAAAACCATCGGATACAAACACTAGAAGTAACCAATACTGTTAAAAACAATGATGGCCACTTAAGTAAATAAGTATTGGAATAATTTAAATGAACAACCAATAACAGTTTTATTAACAATAGATAAAATTTATTAAAAATTCGCAACAAAGCAGGTTTGATTCATGTAAAAAAAAAAAAGAAAAAAAGAAAATAGAAAATTTAAACAAATAGAAAGAAACCGTTTACCAATCAATTTTTTACAACAATCAAGACATTAAACCATTTATTAAAATTTGACACCAGTGATTTTATAAGTTTATTACTACTTTTTACTAGATTCGTCTGTTGTATGCAAGTTTTAATGATCACAAATACCATAAAAAAAAAAAAAATAATTGTTTGGATAGTCGAAGACTCCAAATCTTGATTGTTAATAAAAAAGTGTTCTATGAACAAAAATTTAAAAAAGAAAAAGCCTCATCCCTGTAAGAAAACAAAGCTTCTTTCACATACAGACGTTACGATGTCACTAGTGCATATGAAGACGAAGATCTATAAATGGCAAAGGAATAATTTTTCATAACCCCCACGGTAGTAGGCATGGTAAATCTGGTGATTGCGATAATACCATGTTCTCCCGAGAATTTGTAACCAATACGTTTGCGGAATTCCTTTTACAAAGGGCAAAAAAAAAAAGTTAATCGCCATTAAAAATATGATCTAAAACCTCACGACAATGATTATGATCGATGGCAAAAAGAGTAGGTTGGACCGGGTTTCGTGTCTCGAAAAAATAATTGTCCTAATAAAGCAATGTTTATCATTAGCTAAAAAATAACTTAACCTAAGATTTCTTAGCAACTGATAAAAATTATTTGCAAATGATGAATAATATTCTAAACACTATTTGATATTTTCCTTTTTTTTTTTTTTTTTTTTTTTTTTGCTTCTTTGATGGGATGCGTTCGCTTAACATACCCATTTTCATCGTTACAAACCGTTTCCGTTTCAATCGCCCGACGTCAATCAAGCTGGGGTCACGAGTTCGATTCACACCTCGACTATTCGCACCACCGAAAAAAACCTAACCAACATAGACTTTAACCTTCAACCGTTGTTCAAAGTCAAGTTATAGAGATCCCCCCCACCAGGCCATGGGCCAAAGGAAAAAGACTTTTACAGGATGTTTTACCTGTAGAACTCGAAAAATACGATGCGATTTAAATAAACCTTATTGTGACAATTGCTCTAAAATGGGGGTCCAATGTGGGGGGTATGGCATCAACCTCAGATGGCTGCATCCAATTACATTCAAACATCGAGGCAAGTCAATTGTCCCTACCTCGGTTATATTTGTTGATAAAGATACTGACCAGGAGTTTTTCCAGCGGAGGAATGTCGCTGCCGTCACCTGGAAACGTCCCTATGCCTCCTATGATGATATGGACAGTGATTTGGCGATTTTACACCATTCAGCGGGGGATAAAGAGATTGAAAAGGGTCGGACAAAGTTACTTGGACCATTTGGTGCCTTTCTGGGACTTACGAGAGATGATTCGATTCGAGAACCATCAAATACCCCGGTACCAACGACGTCAGTGATCTCAGCACCACAACCACCACCACCTCAAGTGATTACTGAGGCTAACCATGACCCTCATGATATGTGGATTGCTCAAGAACTTCTTCAAGGGGCATATATCACCGCTGCTGCCATGGGGAATGATCAATATTTGGACAACATGTTTAATGATGAATTTCAATTCGATGACTTTGATTTTTATAACTTGGTGTTTGGTAATCAACCAGCCCCAGGGGAAGTGTTACCCACAAGAATGACGGCGCTGTCGTCGTCCCCCCTCCTGACGGTCACTTCCACCGCTACTCCGACCAATTCCCAATCATTAGATATTCAATTATATCCTCATGATGATCTGGGAGTGGCTCCAATTCTCCAAATCGTGGAAATTGGCGAACAAAGTTATCCAAAGACAATACCAGCAAATGTCCCCACCATGCATCATCTTATCCCCACCACCGCCCTTCAAATACAACCATTGGCAAGATATTTATTAAACTATTATATCACCGAGGTTGCCGATCTTATGACGGTGATCCCGTTGACGGAAAACCCTTGGAAAACCATTTACTTTCCTCGAGCATTATCGGCATTAGGTGAACTCGGAGGGTTAGGATATACCCTGACAGCAAAGAATGCCCTAATGTATGCTTTATTGGCAGTACTGGCATTTAATCTTCAACTGAAATTCCCCAGTAAGCTGGATCTGAAAAACTTCTACCTTCGATTAGGAGGGAGATTAAGAACCCAAGCGCTGTACTTTGTTAACCAACTTAATGTTCATCATTGTGTGTCCAAAGAAAAATATAAAGATGTGTTATGTGCCATCATGCTGATGATCCTGGTGGATTTGGTTTGGGGGACGATGCAAGGGACTCATTACCATATTAATTTCTGTGGTCAAGTCATCGAAGCAAAGATGAAGACAAAAAGAAAGCTTTCCAGTAAAGCTCGCATCCTTCATCGGATTTTCAATTCATTACGACTCATCCAGGATCTGACATGTTTGGACAAGAAACAAATCGAAGGCAATTGGGGGGTAGGTCGACCGGAAAATTTGGATCGGCCCCAAAAAATTGTATCTCCTCAATTTGTCGATAACAAATTAAACAATACCAAAAAGCATGACGAGAACTTTGCCACTGATGCATTGTATGGATTACCCAACCTGCTTATTAGACTTTTTGCAGCGACGGTGGATATGGTGAGAACCAAGATCTTTAAAGGAGAGGTTGATGAATATGATAGTCATAAGCTTCGAAGCCAATTACAATTGTGGCAATTGGAATGGCAATTACGTGATGACAACGATAGCTTTCTCAGTGATATGCACGAAGCCACTTATCATCATATCGTGCTGTTTCATTATGCATTGACTATTTATTTTGATCGATTGATCTTAAATGAAGACATCACCAAGGTTCAAGATGCTGTCAAACATACGTTGGACCATTTAAATGCAATTAATCGGTTGATTGATAAAGGGTCGGCGGTGATTATTCCCTTGTTTTGGCAAGGGTTTATTGCTGGATGTGAAGCGACGCTGCCCGAGTTACAACTGGGATTTAAACAATGGGGGTCGGATATTGCCCAGTATTTGGGGAGTTATTGGGGGGCTCGACAAATCATGTTGGAAGTTTGGCGTCGAAGAAATAAGCAAGAAGCCAATGATGATTGGGTTCACGTGATTAAAGATTGGAATACCAACCTTATGTTGAATTGAATTGTGTGTATGTATTCCTGCCACTGGTTGGCAAGGAAGATTGATCCCGGAGATTGATAATATAGTGCCAGCACTAACTACTCTAATCCCAATTGAATCAAGCCATTTGGTCCCGTAAAGATCTTTTCTTCCATGATATCCATCTTTCCCTTATGTTTTAATAATCCCACCATGGTGAAAAACAGCATCTCTATCGATTTGGCCTTAATCTTGGAATCGACACTGGGGATCCACATTTTCCGGAATGGGTACACGGCATCGGCTAAATGATGCTTGTACATGAATGTTTGGATGATATCGGGGTTATAAAATGAAGTGACAGCTTCCTCCATTTGTGGTTGAGCCAAGGTGAGATAGTTTTTCGTGGAAAACACCAGCTTTTCTAAGATCGCCATCTCGGTGGCTCGTTGACCATACTCTCGAAGTTTCTCCGACAGAATGTGATTGGGGGCAAAATGACGAATGATCCCAACTTCTAAGATTGCCAATTTCTCTTCCCGATCGAAATCAACCTTGTCTTCCAAGAACTCATCTAGTAAATTCAACCGTTCTGTCTGCCATGATAATGGGAGGTTGTCAAAGCATGGCAGTTGAATACCCAGAGATATACTAACACCATCAATTAAAAGGGGAGACGATGCCACTGGTGGTTTGAGACTTAGGATGTCGAGGTATCTCGCTACCAGTTTAGGTAAGGGGGCCATCGTGAAGATGAGGTAACCAACCGCGCGCCGCATCAAACTACAAGGGGGATTGGTGATGGATGACGACGAGACAAAGTTAGCAAAGAGGAAAGCCCGGTTCAGTAAAGGGAAAGCTGAGGGGGAGGCTGGACTTATTAGTCGAGGAGATACGGTATTATTACACCCAACCAAACAACTAGAATATTGGAAACGCATTGGTGAATCATTACCCCAGGAATATGATGACTTACGACAACGATACCACCTTCAACCAATGTCAACGACACCAGCATCGACGGAGATAATCATGAGTGATTTACGTAAGCTTCGTCAAGGGATTTTAGCGACGAAAAATCACCAGTTACTTCGGGAGGTGTTTGCGGTATCTATCGACATAAGCGCTCGCAATGGCAACCATCAAACATATGTCCCCTGTATTGCTTATTTGATGAGTACCGCCAACGCCGAATCTCGGATTATTGCTTACTTAGTGTTACATTTAATTCACTATAGCAATGATTTGAATGAGGCAATCAAGGTGTACATGAATCATTTACTGTCATTGCGGCAATATCATTATTTAATGACATTGATGACGTCGTGGATCAATCATGATTGGGTACATTGGTTTAATCTATTAGATCAATTTCGGGTGGATGATTTATCAGTGTTTACTATTATGAACCATGGTACACCAACGATGGTGAAATGGATGAAGGAGGCGATGACTAAGGCATTCTTTCAATACCCGTTGGCTGACCTCTACATTCCTCAAGATTACAAGGTTGAAGATTTTGGTTGGAGGGTTAACCAAGGCACCGTGATTATGCGAGAGCGCAAGTGATCAATGCTGGTAGCATTTCCCAATTTGGTTGAGACAAACGATGCGTCTACCTCCCAGGTTATGACGCCCTGGTCCTCATCTGCACTGCAAGATATCCAGTCGTGCGCAAGCATCCACCTACGACAATGAAAGTTATGGTAACATAATTTCCAATCAACTTTATTAGGGATAACGGGGAGGGGCAAAAAAAAAAGCGTCTACATGATTTTTCCATCAGCAATAACAATACTCTCCTTCTTCCCTTATTGCTGGTTGATTTGGCATCGAATTTCATCTCGGGATTAATCAAATCATTAATTGATTTAGATGCCGTTGTTGGATATTTTCTATGCATGAGCACGTGGCATATCTGTATGCCTGACACACTGGCCATCACCAAGTTGCATACCTTGGCAAAGAGGGGAATTTATTATTGATCAATTGGGAAATCAGCGGTCGCATTGATCGATTGTTACCTCGGGAAGAAAACAATATTCTATTGGTGATTCTAGAAGCAAAATTGAAAAGGGGATTCACTTTTTATTTTTTAATTATTTTTAACCATGCTCGGTGATTGCTAGACAATGCTTATCTACCCCCAGTCACCAAAATTCATCATCAAAATATCAAATAATTCGATTTAATCAGCGATCAACTCCACCTGCCTCCCCTGAAAATTTTTTACCCTCGATAACTATGGCTTGTTTCTCCCCGTTCCCCTCAACGACTTAACGCAGGAACAAGGTTACACTGGCGCAGAATTATACATCAGCTATGATATATAAGGTTTTAGGTAATGGCGATAAAAATAAACTTGAAATGTAGAATTGACTAAAAATTGGGAAAAAAAATAAAAAGAGCTTAAACTTTCACCACACAAAACTTTCAATGTCTAAGTCATTATTAACGTTGATCGACCCCAAGTAATCCCGAGCTTCATGGTTAAATTCTTCGGGACCACTGATGATAAATTTGGCTCCACAATGACGGCTTACATTATATGCCATTATCCCTTGGAGTTCGGGTCTCGCCCTTAAATCAACCACCACCAGCGAACAAAACCGTTTAATGTCACCGATGGTTTCCTCACAACAATAACCGCCAGTAATAATCACCTTAATATAGCATCCATGCTCCAGTAACCATTCTAAATCACGATAAATCCAATTGATGGCGGAGGCATCATTAATCACCCAATATAATTTCGAACAATTGGGGATGGAATATAATTTGGGTAAAATGGCACAAATCCCCATACCAGCAGCAATTCCCACGGTGATTTCTTCACCATTAATCGAGGTATCATCTTCAGATGATGCTTCCTTGGTTAATTGCATTAATTCAGTATCAGGTTGATGGGTATGAGGTTTGGAAATTTCCCCATAAGGTCCTTCAATCAATGCCAATAATTGGGTGGAGTTTGAATAATAAATATCCTTAGTAATCCCCTCCATTACTTTAAAATAAATCACCAAATCACCATTCTCTTCCACGGGACTCGAAATTAACGTAAATGGATGGGATTGCAAAATTCCGAATTTCGGATTGAGAAAATAAATAAAACAATAACATCCAGGAAAGTACTTGACCCAGGTTTTGCCTTGTTTACCCGGAATCACCATTCTAACCACTTGTTTTTCAGCAATTTCAATTTTAACCCGATGAATCCCCCCATTGGATATGACCCGGAAGATTCTCACTAAACGATCATAGCCATAAATACCAATCATTGCGTAAACCCAACCCATCCATCCAAGGGTATTACAGTGATACCACATGGTGACGATAAAGAGAATTGACAGCAATTTATGAAACACAAGGAAGATTTCATACATGAGGGTTCTGATGTAGCGAATCAGGAAAAATGGCATAATACCAATGATAGTCATCCCCGCCATCCCCCATCTCCAATAAGCATCCAGAGCCCAGCCATTATAACTACTATCAATCATCGAATATCCCGTCCATACCCCCAGATGAATTAATGCTTCAACCACCATTATCCAAGCAATCGCCTTATGGTAAAAGGTGAAATGGGCAAACGAAAGCCCAGTAATCCATTGGAAAGGGTTATTACGAATACCAAAAAAATACGTCATGGGTAAAAGAGAAAACGAAAGGATTGCCAGCCGATATCCAATCAAATCAAGCGTCAATAATTTATGATCGGTGATATACCCATTAGGACGGGCGACGACATCATAACCAATAGCAGTGGATAATACCGTCATAATAAAGAAGATGGCAACGACAATCCATTGAGCAATACTGACATCGTTAAACCAAGGTCCAGGGAGAGTTGATCGACAAAGCTTCACCCAGAATTGAGGTACTCGTTTCCAACCAATCACCCAATGATAAACACTGGCAATAATAACCACCACCACCCAATACCAATTAAGTCCCCATCCTAACCATTGGGATCTATGTACAAATGTTTCAATGGAATCGAATGATTTATGATAATAGTCGTATTTGCTGCCGCTAGAAGCGAATGCATGGGTGACATTAACCGTCGAATTAATTGGAGCCGCCAGCATTGGTTTATTCAAATCCCAAGTATTGGTCATATACTCAAAACTAAAGCTATAGCGTCCTTTATCCCAACATCTCTTCATGACATGGCGAATGGCATGGTCTCGTTCATTTTGTGTCAGATTATGACTAGAGACACAATCAACCACCAGGGCAATCCATTCCGGTTGCCGACACCGACAGGCATAAACTTTTGCCGAATTACCAGTCCCACACCCAGCAAAGTTGAACGTCTTGAGATAATAGACACATGACAGGGCTAATGGCGAATCGATGATTACGAGCCCCTGGGCTAACGTCAATAATGTTAGCAAATGGGTCAATAACATTGGGAACAATCAACAATAAAATAACACCGCAGCTATCAATGATAATTGACGTTAACTTGTTGAAATTTGTGATCAGTTGATTTTTTTCTTCTCTGAGCAAGTTCAATTGCCTGATTAGGATGGTGCGGCTTGAATTTAGATCTCGTATTCAAATTGACATTGTCGGGAACTTATGATCAATTGGAATATGGAGTTTGTGTTTGTCCCTCTATTAGGTGTGGCTTACGTAAGTTTTATTGTCCCAGTTTAGTCCACTAAACTACATCCAAAACCTAGTGTACTCATCTCATTTTCTAACATACATGGTAGCGATTGCGTCCTGCACACGTTCCATCCATTATCGGTGGCAGTACGATGAACTCTAGAAATATGTGTGTTATTTTTTTTTTATTTTTATGTCAATTCATTGATAAAAAGTGCATGATCATGTGATCACGCACGTGATAAGCCATATTCATCTTTGTCCATAAGATTTGGTGGCATAATTACCTTTAATAACAATGACATCTTGAGGACGGTAATCATGCTTACCAGTAAAGTAAGAAGTCAAGATGGCTTTAACCCCATCAGCATATCTCTTTTGGGCATCTAAAGAAGTACCTGAGATATGAGGAGTCATGGCATTCCCACCACCCCAAGAGTTATCCATCGATCTCCAAGGATGATCCTTAGGAGCAGGTTGAGGATACCACACATCACCACCATAACCAGCAATGGTACCATTCTTAACCGCTTCAGCAACATCTTCAGCAACACAGATAGCCCCCCGAGCAGTATTAACCAAATAAGCAGTGGGCTTCATCTTGGAAATCAATTGCTTATTAAACAATCCCTTGGTACCATCGTGTAAAGGACAATTAATGGTGACGACATCAGCTTCAGCAACCATCAATTCTAATTGATCTACCTTCTCCACAATGTTACCTCTACCATTCAATAAGAGCGATACTTGATTCAACTTTTCAATGGCTTCAGCGGGTAAAGGTTGATAGTCATAGTATAACAACTTTTTCGGGTTAAATGCTACGAGTCTTTCCAATACCCGGTAGCCAATCCGGCCAGCACCAACGGTTGCAATCACCTTATCTTCCAAATCATATTCATGGCTAGCCAATTGGGCAATATCCCAACCACCATCAATAGCCATCTTATGAGAGGGGACAAAGTTACGAATAAATACCAAGATGGTCATCATCACATGTTCTGCCACTGATTGAACATTGGAGCCAGTTACTTCAATGACAGAGATACCTCTCTTGTTACATGCGTCAAGATCATGATGGTCCAGACCAACCCCAGCCTAATATGTTAGTATTTGGTATCATACAAAAGTTTGGAAAGTTGTTACTTACCACCACACAAAGCTTAAGCTTAGGAGCCTTGTCAATTCTCGAAGCAGTCAAATACGCAGGGTAAAATGGGGTGGTAATGACGATTTCGGCATCGGCCAAGAGTTTATCGAATTCAGAGGTTGGTTCAGGGTCTTTTTCAACGGTAGTGACCAACTTATACCCAGCATCTTCCACAAGCTTTCTGATTCCCAATTCGTTTTCAATACACCCTAATAATCTTGGTTCCTTCTTGGCGGCTTCTCCCCCCCTGTATAACACGAGTAATACTGTTCCCTTAGACATTGTTAATTGATTGATGATATGAATTAATGGTTTGTTTCGTTTACCTTGACCTGGTATTTATAGTTGGGATAGGGGGGATAATTCGTATGAGCCCGTTCGGGGTTACCCCACTTGTGCCCTTGCTATCATTCACCCAATCAAACCACGGTCACCACTACCTATTTTGTATATTGTCCTATTTGGTACTTTGAGCTATTGGGTAGCCGTTCCGTGGTAAATGTTAATGTCTCAATCTATTCACTCAAAGTGGAGAAGCTACACATAATACCAACAATTACGTCATCAATTAGGGGGACGAGAGGGGGGGGCGAGAGGGGGGGATATACGTATTAAGCGAGTGATTAATTGAGCCATTAATTTACCAGGGTTTTGCAGCCATCATCCCCAGGGTCGTTTCATGCAGGGGTGATTTTTAGTAATCACGCATTGGTTAGTGTCATGTTAACATGAATTGCTAACGAATTCATTTATTAGAGAATCATAAAAAAACCTACAATAATTATTGTTAAAATATCTGTTTATTAATTTGTAGCCATTGCACTCATAATTCATTACTTCTTCACCCAATCGTTCAAGCCATACCTGTTTCTGGCGATTTCAATGGCATAGAATTGAATCCGAACAGCAAACATGGTGTTTTCTTCGGAGTAATCTTGGTCTGACCGAAGTCTTAACATGGTACCAAAGTTGTAATCATCGATTTCATTGAATTTTTCACAAAAGGCTCTCCACCGTTCCTTACCTTGAGGAGACTTCATTTCTTCTTCACTAAGCACCTTAAGCTTTTCCTTATCCTTGTATTCAGGGAAATCTTCCAAGAGGGTTTCAAAGATATCATCGTCATGAGAGGTAAGCTTCAAATTGGAGCCACCAACCGTTTCTAAAAGACCCCAATAAGTGATCATTTGTTTGACGGCCTTGACGGCAAATTGCTTCTCGATATCTTCGAGGTTTTCAGCATTTTCAGCATCGAATTGACTAGCCATGATTAATTAATCGGAATTGTCGGAGGTGATCAACTGGTCCTTTTTATGGGTTTTTTTCGCAAACCTTCCAGGAGGTTCGCGATGGTACTAGAACCCGGTTATGTGCCCACGCACACGCACCCACTCATACTCTCACACCATAACTCAATCTCGGACATTATTGATAATTGCCTTTGCCGCTCGTTCCCCACTCATGTAGGCGCCGTGTATACATCCAGCACCATCCAGAATGGTATGTTCTCCGGCAAATTGAATAGTAGGACCCATACCAATCCCTTCATGTTCACCACAAAGCTGGATGATCAATTCCAGAGGATCATCACCCACCTCAATCGCAACATAAGATCCACCAAAATTATCATTAACCGTCCAATTAGTAGCAATGATATTAATTGGCTTTTTAAACTTTAAATCATCAATCGATAATAACTTCAACATATCACCAAAATAGTCCCAACAGGTATCAGGGTGAGCTTCAAGCCATTGAGTCAATGGTGCTTGGGTGAGCACCACCAAGGCAGCGCCATTATTCTGGGTTTTACCCGTAGCAGCATAGTTTACAATATGAGCAGGGTAAGAGAAAGGTTTTGGTGTTGAAGTAATCACCTTAGGGATAGTAACGTTGGCATCAGCGAGGATTTCAAACCGATCTTGATCAACGTCCCAAAATGGTTCATCAAATTCAAAGATCACTTTACCCAAGGCGCCAAAATGAACGGTATTAAGGGCATGTTTAATTGGTTGAGGGAGTGGGGGGATCCATTCAATACCACCGTTTGATGGTTCCTTTTGTAATACCAGGACTGGTACTGTCACCACCAAATAATCACAATGATAACTTTGGTTATCACTAGAAACAGTAATTCCTGAAGACTGTCTTTGGATGGTTATGATCTTTTCATTCAATTTAATTGAATCTTTAATTGGTTTAGCCAAGTAATCAATGATGAAATCATAACCAAAGACATTATACCCATTACGACCCTGATGATCGATATCCATATACTTTGCCAGCAGACTAACCCAAGAAATACCAAACCACGCTTCAAAATGACGAATTAATCTCGTCACCAATTGACGTTGGACTTGAGTATACCTCCCAGGGTATCGTTCAAAGAAAACATCAATGATATCTTCAATCAGGCAATCAGGAACCTCGAGATTATCATGGAAATATACTTCAATGAACTTTAATAATTCTTCATAGACTCGATTAACTTTATTATTGACGACATCAACGGCGCCTTCACTTCCATAGTAACTGACATCTTTATCATCAAAGTAAACATCCCCCTTTTCAAAAGAAAGAATGCCCTCCTTCACCCCTAAATCAAGAACTTGGTTGGTAAGAGCATCATGAAACCATGCCCCACCAAGATCATAATGGTTTCCAACTTTTGACCTCGTCCGGTCAGTGAAGATTCTTCCTCCAATTCTATCTTGAGCTTCGACGACGGTGACATCAAATCCGGCTTGATAAAGGTCATGAGCGGCTTTGAGCCCCGAACACCCGGCTCCAATCACTACTACTTTTTGTTTTAAGGACATTATCCAATTGGTAGACACAAGCGGTGGTTAATCGAGGACTGATAAATAATGGTTAGAGGGTGGTGACAGTGCGCATAACCTAGATACTAGCGATGTTGTTGTCAATAAACATCCTATCAAGATACGAATATTTTGAAGATTTAACCAGGGACGGAATATAACGGAATTTATTGATGCGTTCGTTATCAAAATCGACCTTAACCTAATATGTTTAGATCGTTATCACTTATCGTGTGGACTTCCACTCTAATCGTCCCTTTCATCTATGGATATCACCATCTCCAGTTATCGGTATCATCTTGACTATAAACCTAAAGACTTCCGGACTTGATCCCTCACCTTTTGGTCATACCCTTCCCTATCATCTCTCCATAATTTACAGGCATCAATATTAGCCCCCAGTTCCGGGTTTGGTTCAGCAAGCATCAGCATCACCAGTAATAAAATCTTCTCGATACTTTGGACGGGACTCCACCGTTCTTCCGGGCGTTCATATTGATTTGGATCTTCACCAGGAGGGTGTAAGATCAGGATACAAACATTACCGTCAGCATAGATATTTGGATGAAGAATGGCCGGTTCAAACTTAAGTTGAGGAGGACTTAATGGGTAATCTTTGGGGAATTTAAGTTTAGCTGGGAATACCCCGTGTTCATAAGGAGTTTCGGTTGGACCTTCAATAAGACATTCCCAAACGAATAAATCATCCTCACTCACCGGTCCTGCGATGATCCCAGGAGGGGGGTCTTTGGTAAGCAGTTGAAACTCTTTAAGGAGACGTTTCTGGGCGGTGGATTTGGCCATTAATCAAATGTCGCCGCTGACAGTCAAGCGATAACTAAATGGCGCGTGCGGCGACTGAATGTGATCTTATGAACGACGTTTCCCCATTTGGTAATTTTAATCGGATTACGTATATTATACTCTAATTTTCATGTTCTTTAACCATGCCTGAAAACACCGAATCGGCATTTGCCAATAAATTGGTTGGCGAATCAAATTCCTTCACTTCCCCATTGCCTAACACCATGATATAATCACAATCCATCACTGTTTCCAATCGATGGGCGATGGTTAAAATGGTACGGTCGCTAAACTGTTGACGGATGGTTTGTTGAATAATCTTATCCGTTTGCACATCGACAGCAGCAGTAGCTTCATCCAACACTAATACTTTACTCGGGTTCAAAAGGGCACGAGCTAACGACATCAATTGTCGTTGACCCGATGATAAATTACTACCACCTTCAAAAATCCTTGCCTCGAGTCCATAATCATAATCATCACTATTTTCATCATTATCACCATCTTCAGTCGTCGACGATGCTTCCGATTCACTCGAAGCTTCCGTTTGACCCTTTTTCGTCTTCATCTTCGAAATATGATCCTTCAAATGAGCCATTTCCAATACTTGCCATAACTTTTCATCGGTATATGCCGCCAACGGGTCCAAATTTTCTCTAACGGTACCTTCAACGGCATTGGCATCTTGAGGGATGATATTCAAATGATGACGTAAGTCATATAACGTCATTTGCAGCGTATCTAACCCATCAATATTGATATGACCAGTACTGGCTTCAATCAATCTGAAAAGTGCCAATGAAAGCGTCAGTTTACCAGCACCAGTCCGACCAACAATCCCCACTTTTGCTTTTCCAGGAATAGACACGTTAATATTCTTAAGCACCGGGTCCAAATTATCCCGGTATTTACAAGAATAATTAACAAATTCAATGGCACCAGCAGTAGGCCATTCCTTGATGGGGTCAATCTTAATCGCATCTTCCGATTTGCCTTCCGCTGGCAAATTACAGTATTCAATCACCCGTTCCACCGCCACCGATTGCGTTTCCAAGTTAGCCCAGAAACGAATAATGGTATTCAAAGTCCAAGTCACCCCCATGGCATTAACCATGACAAACCCAACCATCCCGGGAGAGAAAGCTTTCGAAGTCCCCAACAGCAACCAGATAAAAATGGTAGAAAAGTAGATGATCACCGCCAGGATCGCTTGTAATCTCATCAGCAACCACCGATTACAATAGGCATTTGAAAATTGCACCTTGATCAACTTATCAATAAAGTCCCGATTCTTATACATGAACCGATCAACCGCCAGGTATGCTTTGATGGTATCAATCCCATTAAGCGATTCTTGTAAAAGGGCATAAATAGGCGACTTCCGAGCCGACAGTAACCGCTTCAATTCTCTCAGGGCAGGAATAAAGTACAGTCTCACCAAATTATAAAGGAAGAACAACACCACAATGACAATAATCATAGCAGGAAGGTTATACACCACCACCAGTAATAACCCCACCGCTTCCAAGCCAAAATCGACTACCCCCATACATGTCCACATGATTTGAGAATCGATCACCAGGATATCTTCGGAGAACCGATTTAAAATCCGACCAAGAGGAGTGGTATCAAAGAATTGCATCGGCAGGTTAACCACCGCCCAAGCCATTTTATCATGGAAATATTTCAGCCCCTTGATGGTACAATACGTCCAAACAATGAAGGCCCCAAAAAGGGTACACAAAGACCCTAAAATACCAAATCCAGCATATAACGATACGTAAAGGAAGGGACTAACATTATGACCAGCGTCAAGGTTCTTTTCCGACCAATACTTAAGGGTATACTGCAGCAACAACCCAAGAGAAACATGGATGGCATAAGACATCACATAAAAGATAAGATAATGGAAGTTGCAAGCCTTAAAGTATTCCAAATACACCAGTAACTTCACCAGACCCTTTTGACCAACTTCTTCATTATTACCCGTCCGTCTAGGTTCGTCGCCATCATCGCCATCGGCATCATAATCATGGGAATACAGTACAAACAGGGGTCGAGTCAGTTGACGTCTTAACTTTGCTTGATCCTTATTATTCTCCAAATCATCGCCAACATACAGCACCACCAGACCAGTTTCAGCCACCGATTCCGTCGCCAGTTCAAGTTGACGTAAATCCTTAACTGCTTGAACCTTGTCTACTTCTTCCTGTTGAGCGGCTTCTTCCCTATCTTGTTTGCCAAATTCTTTAATGAGTTCTGCCATGTGACCATCATTGGCTTTGGCTTCTTCATAAGTCCCCGATTCAATGATCTTACCCTTTTCAACAAAATAGATGGTGGCAGCATGGGGTAATACCGAAATGGCATTGGTAGCTAAAAGAACGGTCTTGGAAGCCAATAACCCTTGTGACAGTAATACTTGGTCGGTGATGGCTTTACCAACGTGAACATCAACTGCCAGTAATACATCATCCAACAAAATAATATCCGACTTAGAATATACCGCCCGAGCCAATGCAATCCGAGCCTTTTGACCACCAGAAAGAGAAATCCCCTTTTCACCAACAACGGTACGATCACCATCAGGCAATACTTCAAAATCACTAACTAATTGACAAGCAGAACAAGTCAAATCATAGTATTTCTTATCGAACCGACGTCCAAACAAGATATTTTCCTTGACGGTGGCATTCATAATCCATGGATCTTGGGCAGCATAAGCAATGGTGCCGGCGGTAGCCACCCTCTTTGCCAGTTTCACTGGTAATTGACCAAGAATGGCCTTAATTATCAGTGATTTCCCCGAACCAACCCTACCAACAAGACAGGTCAATTGGGACTTTTTCGCTTGTAACGAAATATCAGTTAAAGCAATATCGCCACTACCATCACCATATTCAAACGTTGCCAGTTCAATATCAATGGCGGATTGCCCATCAGCGACCCCAGAAGGAAGACGTTCGACTTGGGTTTCATTGGCTTCTGGTAAAGTAAGCATTTCTTTCACCCGACCAAGGGAAACATTGGCTTGGATAACTCCGGAAAATAAATATGGTACCATCAAGAATGGGTCAGTTAAAATTCCAAACAACAGCAATGCTGGGAATACCACCAGTGGAGTCAACGATACCTTACCAATATAGGTGAAAGTAACCAAGGAAACACATTGGATAACAAAGGGGACACATTGCCAACAAAACATCAGCACTGCATTCAACAACCCCATTGTCCGAGACAACTTAAGTTCTTGGTCATTTCTAAGGAAGAATAACCGGTTAAGAAGGGGTTTTTCCCAAGCATACAATTTGATCAGTTTAATTGTCAGCAAAATTTCCAGGGTTAATCTTACCCGTTCATCCTTGACCTTTTGCAGCTTTTCATAGTACTTGGTAATCTTCAAAGTGACCATCGAGTTCAAAGGAATGATGATGATACCGATGGTAATCCCGGCGAGGGTCAGCACCCCCAACACATGAATAAGGGCGGTTAATGCTGTGATAAGTCTAATGGGAGTGATGACAATATCAATGATGTTACTAGGAGCGCCAGCCACGGTATTAACATCAGTCGAAAGAACATTGACGATATCCCCATTCAGTTTCTCCTTACGAGCAGCTTTCGAAAGCCGTAACAGCTTACGATAAACTGTCAGCAACAATTGCAGTTGGATCAGATACCAGACATCGAACACCTTGACAAAGAACCGGTTAAAGAAACAGAACTTAAGAACGGCGGTGACGAAGATGGCGGTACAAAGAGCAAACCCTTCGATTTTAGGGGTGGTTTCAGCATCATAATTGGTAAAGAATAAGATGAATCTTTGTAACAAAAATGATTGAGTAATCCCGAGCACCAAATCAGCGGTGTCAAACACCAACGCCTGTACCCCATCCCACCAATACAACTTGGCCAATACCAACCCTAGTCTGCTATTATCATGCCACACACTATCGAACTGTTCTTGTAACACCTTGTTGGAAAAATTGACTTCGACTGGGATCACTTCATCGATGGTGATGGAATTGGTAGCATGGACATTACGGATGGTATCACCCATAAATGCAAATACCAATTTACTAAAGAAGTTATGCACGGCATGATAATCCCATCCATTAACTTCGAAGTAATCAACCAATTCTCTTGATGGTTGATAGCAAAAGGTTTCAAGACCAGTGATGGCCAACGAATTGATGAACAACGCCACTTGAGTAGTTAACAATACTGAAGCCCATTGATGATTACCCTTAGCAGTAAACACAGGGTGGTTGGTATAAGTATCTTGAAGCACCAACGCTAAGGTGAAAACACTATGCCATGACCACCAAAGCAACAACAGCGCCAGCGCCACCACCAGACGAGTAGGTTCAATGATTTGTAAAGGTAACACGGCAATAACATGGATTACCACCAGCAGAATCAGTAACCATCTTACACTTCCTTTGTTATTAGGATTGGTAACGAGGATTAACCAAAGCACGCCACTAAGAATGACACTATTAATCTTTACTAATTGACGGAATCCAACCAGACGAATCAGCAAGGAACGGCCAAAGCCATACTTGATTTTATAAGGGCCATAATGATTAAAAAAGATTAATGAGATCAATTGAAAGCCAATATAGATGAAAAACCCCGCCGTTGCTATCACCCCTACCAGAGCAATGAAGCAAGGGTTAATCACCGACAGGGGTGGCTTCCACAACGGTTGTTTTAGAGAATCCCAACAGTCACACGACGGTGAAGATAATCTCATTTAATTGAGGGGAATTATTCAAAACTATACGGGATGAATGGCTATTTATGGGGCGCGAGGCAAAGTTTCATCGAAGGGTTGGTGTGATAAGCCTGGGGGGTTATATGCAGAACAAATATTCGAGAGGGAACATGATATATTTTTAACTTATGGGATGATGGTAGTCATCGTCGACGACATCGGAAAGTGGCCAAACTGGGTTATTTTTCCGAATATGACTCATCTTTTGGTGAAGGTGGACATTTTTCAGACAATTGTCTAAACGCCACTTGCGGAAATGGCATCATAACAATCGTGATGTTTCCGAAGGAAAATGGTTGCAAACTGCAATAGAACTGTCAGGCACCACCGGAGCGAAAAATGAAAATATGTCGGTACTAACAAGGTGGAGATTTATACCGGGATTTAATGGATATGATATCAATCAATAGGATGGCGAAACCATGGGTTTTCAGAAAGGCTCATCATTGTGGCTATTGTGGTTCTTATTGATTATCTAAGATCTTGGTGGATGATGACGATATCATTTGATTGTCTATGCACTAGGCATCTCGGTAACCACCCTTGCTATTAGTCATAAATCTTGCTATATGCATTCCGTCAAGTCTCCGATAATAATTCCGTGTGTAAACTACAAATAGCGATAAATTCCTCATTTAGTTGAGGTAGACGCGCGCGTCTCTACTATTGACGACTGACACGCACTTCCACATGCACTCTTCGCGTATTAGATAACCTTTAGAACGCCTAACGTTTGATTGGAGTTGGTTAAATTGAGGAACGCCTTCGTATCCTGGGGGGGTTAAATGGTAGCCAAGGTTCAAATCACAAACGATATTGATTATTCATCGTTCATTATCTTTTATCATCGTGTTTGCTACCCCACAATTATTATCACGGCGTAATCATTCTAGACCTCATCTCGTAAAAAAGAACAAAAAAAAAAAAGTCTAGAAAAAGAAAATACTAATTAGAAAAAGAAAATATTGAAATATGTGGTAATTACCATCCCAGGTTCCACATCGATAAATCAACAAGATCTCCCATTCTAGGTTCATTTGCCATTCGGCCACCGCGGGTAGCAAACACGTCTCCCCTACATTGCTTGTCGTGGGGTACCTATCACCAGTGGTGGAGCATGCATATAGCATGGAACAACTTAGAACATTGACGTTTTCATCGATTAGATTTAACGAAGGAATTATATCGATTGATATAGCTTAATCATTGTTGCCTCTAGTGATTCATCTAGGAATGCTCCAATCCCCCCATTCTCAATGCCCTTGCTTTGAGTTTGCCTCCCGTAGACCCTGCTTTTTTTTCACTGCGCACCAACGTTGGGATCCACTCCACGTCAAGGAATACAATGGATCGACGGGTGGTAGAGGTACTCCCGCTGGATGCCAAGTTTGATCGATCTCTGTTGCTGGACGACGAATATATCGAACGATTATTGGCGGAAATCCTCGATTTAAAGCATATAATATCCGCTAAAGATGAGGTGATTGCTCAGTTATGTGACACCATCAAGACTATCGGTAGTCCCCTGACCGCTAAGAATGCCTCAGACTATGCTAATGATGATGTCCCCTTACGGTCTCTGGCAAGACGTCGCAGGTCCCGAGATCTGGGGGTTTCAAGAGACCTGAAGGACTGGCAGAATCAACGAGTCCAACTGACAGCACTGGAAGATTATAACTTGGAACCAGTAAATCTGAATCCAGTACTGATTCTTTCTCCGTCTACTCCCATGGATCCCATGTTTAATGGCGGTCAAGATCATTCTACCCCTACCCTTAAGCTGCTGACGCTGACAAACTCGGTGTCTCTGTACAAACTGAGAATCAGGCTTCCTTATAACCTTCAAAATAGACTGGGGGATGATTGGCGTCGTCTGGGAGGTGATTCAGGACCAGGGTCAAAGAGTAATTTGGAGTTGAGCCGTCAATCACTGGCAACCGATGAAATCATGGAAAGTATTCGCCATGTACTGATTACAGAAGAGGATCATATTGAAGATCATATTGAAGATGAAAAGACTCCCAAGCAGACGCTGATGTCGCTTCCTCTTTCTGATTCCACCACTCATATTAGTCCTATCCCCCTGGTATCTACAGAACCAGTAGAATCACCACCACCACCTCCATCACAATTGGTGGGACAAAGAAGGGGTTATTTACCTCCTAAACTTGAACCGGCTCAACCAATCAAATCGAACTCGTCTCCTTTACTTAAGCTGCCGGCGATGGTTAATTTCAACCCCGATAGCCTTCGTCCCGAACCTATCGATAGTCTCGAACGGAGAACTCCTCAACCGCTGCTGACCCCTCAAATTCCAACTACTCCCGAAGCCTTTAGTCGTCGTCATCGTGATCTCCTCCCCGATGTCGATACAAAACAAGCAACAGACAGCAATTTCCCAGAACAAGATAACCTGCCAGTGACATCACCAATCAGTCAACAATTACATCCTGCAACTAACCTTAGTGATGTCATTCGTACTCCTACGCTGTCAACATTCAAATCGACGGGGCTGTTTCATGTATTGGGGCTGCCACAACCAGAAGGTGACTTACAACTGCTATTTATTAAACCAGATGATTTCCACACCATTTTCCTCGATGTGGTGCTGACATATTCGGTGTATCCGGTTAACCTGCCGAAGAAACGTGAAGATGTCAATTTCACCATTGCCATCAAGGACCGGGAGCTGAAGAAAGCCATGTGGCGGATTCGGAAGCTGTACATGCAATTATTAGCTTTTGATCTGGATATTCGTCCCTTTGTTGATTGCTTTGGCTTCCCCGTGGCCCCAGAAAAGCTGTTGTTTGTGCTGACTCAACCTTCAAAAGTCGATCAAAGACGACAAATGTTACAAGATTATTTCAATTCTTTATTCAATTTCCCTCACATTCCACAAATGGTATTGATTAAGATTTGTCGGTTTCTTCTGTTGGATTTTGTTAACCCGTTGGATGATTATAAAAGTGGTGCTCGCAAAGAAGGGTTCCTTTTACGGAGGTATAAGGGATTGGGATCGACGTGGAGAGTTCGTTGGTGTCAAGTAGAAGGCAAACAAATGGATATTTATGAGTATCCTGGAGGCAGCTTAACCGAATCGATTAAATTGCCCGGGGCTCAAATTGGCCGACAAAACCAAGACTCTGTTGCTGATGATAAAGGTTACCGCCATGCCTTCCTTGTCATGGAGGCTAAAACTAATACTAGGATGTCTAACCTTCCAAAACATTTCTTTTGTGCCGAGACCGATACCGAACGGGATGAATGGGTTGAAGTGTTGTTGGAAATGAATGAATCAGAACAACAGACGATTTCACCATCGCTGGTAACCACCGTTGACCACAGCGATCATGAACCCGCCCATGGACGCCCTCGTGGAGCTTCAATTCGTGAAGTAAGTGATTCGTCAACGGCGAATTCATATTCTGACCGAGGTCGACTGGCATATCTGACTAATTTGGAACCCGTTCCCCAACAACCTCCTGCCGAAGAAGAAGTGTCAGTACCGAAGAAAAAGAAAAAGAGTTTATTTCCCTTTAGCCGTTACCGTAATAGTACTGGAGTGGATGAACCTCCCCAAACGCCGGTCACTAGTGCTCAATTACCCCAACTGCCTTATGCCCAATCATTTACAAGTACTCATTCTCAATCGCCACAGAGTAATGGCGGCAATGGGGTATCAACCAATTCGATGCAGCAATATATTGAACAACTAACTCTGGATGAAGGGAATACGATTCATAAGGTATTCGGCCGAGAATTAGTTGAAGTTTACAACCTTTCACATCGGGCAATTTTTGGTCGGGAAATCCCTTCGATCATTGTCCGATGTATTGAATACTTGCTTAAAGTGGGTGCCATTTATGAGGAAGGTATTTTCCGGTTATCGGGGCTGGCCCTGAGTATTCGTCAGTTGAAAGATGTATTTGATCAACAATTCGATGTCGATTTTGCTGAATGTAACCCTCGTCCTGATATGCACACCGTTGCACTGTTGCTTAAAACATATTTAAGAGAATTGCCTAGCCCTATTTTAGGAGGGGCATGTTTTGCCGATTTGAATAACTATGTTCTCCGTCATCCTCAAACTCCACCTTCACAATTGGCGGTAGTATTTCGAGATTATTTCAATGATCGATCGAAGGTTGATAAGGTTCATTACAATACTTGTTATGTCATTTTCCGGTTTTTAAAACTGGTGATTGGCCATTCTAATCATAACCGAATGAATTTGCGTAATGTGTGCATTGTGTTTGTTCCCACGCTTAATTTGTCATTAGAGGTGTTACTGACGTTCTTAATAGACTTCTCCTGTATCTTTGAGAAGGGAAAGCCTATTCCCGATGGCCAACGTGAAGTATTGGATGTTAATATCCCCACTTTTTAAGTGGTCTATTGGCCAAAGTTGGACACACGTGCAGGTTATGAATGTAATGTCAAAGGTATCCAATCCAATCCCCCATAGTACTTCTTTCATTAACAATTTATCATTCATCAAAATGTAGACAATAATTAGCTCAACTAAAGAGTTGCGCCAAGCAATCCCAATGCGTTGGCTGCTGGTGTTTCATCTGCCATGGCCGTTTCAAATGTATCCCACTCATTGTAACCACTAATGTTGGACTGATGATTCCCATGGATATTTTTCGTATAAAAAACTTTATATTAAAATATGATAAATCGGGAATAATTAACGAATTGAAGCAAGTATGGCATGTAATTAACTTTACATTCTCAATCCCGTGGAGGGAATGATATATCGTGGTTATCTATTCTAAAACTAGTAAAGCTAATGTCATGGGAACAGTTAGTAGGTTGTAAGAGGGGCAAGATGGGCAAGATGGGCAAGATGGGTAAGATGGGTAAGATGGGCTATCTAATGGTTTCAGCTTCGGTAAAAGTCAATGTTGAAAAATTCCCCGAAAATTGCCGTATAGACTTCCTTGCATTTAAGGGTTTGAAAAAGGGGTTGTACCGATAATTGATGCTCATCAAAATACCGACGCGGTGGAAACATCTAAATTTGGCACGAGGTATTTTCATTGATTTTTAAAACTCCAAGTTATTATAACGAGGGAAACAATTGGAGAGAGAAAATGGCCAGACTGTTAACTAATGGGACTATTGTATTATTTTTGATATTTTTTAAAATCTCAAATTGAAAAATAATATCGATTTGAAGTTGGTGCATTGAGTGTAAGCAAAGTTAAAATAAAATACCTCCAGGGACCCTTTTGTTCGTATTCAAATAACTTGCAATAAAATGGTATAAATACCGTAATAAATCGTGTTTATTTCTTCATTCAATTATCATGAAGTTCACTCAAATCACCTCCGCCGCTTTTCTCACCGCTTTGGCTGTTGCCGTTCCTGTTGAAGAACAAACTACCAAAGTGAAGAGATGGGGAGACAGTTGGGGTACCGCCACCTGGTTTACCGACTCCACCGTTGCTTGTGGTCAAACCAATATGAATACTGAAACTGAAAATTACTGTGCCATTTCGTTTGGCCTTTGGGATCGCTTGGATCCTAACCACAAATTTGAAGGCGCCTGGATGTGCAACAACCACTGGATTACCGTCCATAACCAAGACAATGGTAAACAAACTGCTTGTTTGTTACGTGACAAGTGTGAAGCTTGTGGTGACAACGATATTGACCTTTCTAGAAAGGCGTTCCGGGAATTGGAAGCCGATCTCGACAAGGGGGAATTGAATGTGTGGTGGTACTGGCAAGATTAAGTGGTGTAAACCGCTTCAAACTCTTTTATCTTACTTCTTGGTATTTTGTTATTGAATTGTTAGTATTTTCAAATATATGTGTGCACATATAAATTATTTTTGGCATGGACTAAATCTTCGGTGCATATTATTATTATGCATGTTATGGGTTCATTTATTTCGCTAATCTACCACCATTTTTCGGGGATCCAGACGTCATCGACGACGCCATCTTTAATGGCAAAATACCAAGGATATTCAGCACAAGTAATACACGAATGTTGGGGGATGATTTCGAGCTTTTGCCCGTAATCATACATTTTCGCCCCCTTGGTGTCGGTGACCAAAATCCCATGCTCTTGAGAGATTCTCCCCACATACCAATTATCATCACCTTTTACTTTACCAAACCCTGGGATTTTACTCGTTTCTCTTGATAACCCTAATACCCCAGCATTAATCAATTGTTCACCATTACCTCTTTCGGGATAAGTGGACACTACTTCAGCTAGAACCAGTACCGCAACTTCTTCTTCATTAACAGCTCCAGTACTAACTTGTTGTAAATCACAACATGGATAATTGCCGGCATGCAATTCTAAATTCCCCGTAAGGATGGGTAAATATTTCCGTTGGAGCACTTGAGCCGCATGGGCAGTGGGCGTCGATCCTACCGAAAGAACAAAATGAGTAAAACCAACTTCGCGAGCAATTTCCCCAGCTTTAGAGGCTTCGGACATTTCCGTAAATAAATATTCTCTTGCTTCATCTAAGCTGGTGGCCAGATAAGAGGACCCTGCATGGCAATACAACCCATAAAGTGAAACGTTCGCCAACGAATGAATCTTCGTCAAAAGGGTTAACAATTCCGGCAGCTCGGGGGTGAGACCGGCACGGCCATATCCCATATCAACTTTGACGAATACATTCCAATCAAACCCAGAATTACCAAGTAATTCAACTTGAGCAAGGTTATCCACCATCAATATAAACGTTTCCACCTTTTGGCTGATTTCACGGCATTCGTCGAGTTTCAGTTTTGGGATAGGCATGGAGTAACACATATCTTTGATGATTCCGGTTTCAACAAGAGGAAGTAAACCCCGAGCTTCCGCCAACGTCAGCACAAGGACTCTTCCACCGTGGTTAATCAGATTCAATTGAAGTAAGGTGCCTTCTTTCGTTTTATGAGTCTTAACATGACATCTTAATGGTACATCCAATAAGTTGGCAGCCTCGGTCATTTTGGCACAATTCTTTGCATATTGATTCACATCAATGAGAGCTGAAGGAGTAGGTAAATCTTCAACCTTTTTCCCTTTGAATTGAGCTAAGATATCCTTCTTGTTGTCTTTCGGTAACGACGGAGTAGTCATGATAAGATTTATGATCGTGCGCAGGAATATATAGTGAGGAAAGCAATGAAAAAGGAATACGAATTATTACAGCCGTCGTTAATAATCCTCTTCACCAATAAGATCCTTTGCTGAGGTAATTAAACTTGATTTTTTCAATGGCAACGGGTTTTGGTGTAGGTGGGATTATGCAGGAACAATCTTATTGTAATGGAAACTATAATAGCATATTACAAAGATAAGTACTTTGCCACGATTTTTGGAAAAGGAATTGGGAAATCTCGGAATTTTTCTGATACGACATTAAAAAACCAAAAAAAAAGACGAACCGTCAGCTACAGGACTCGAACCTGTGCGCTCAGAGAGCATTTGATAGCCCGATTTGATTCGAGTCAAACTCCTTAACCACTCGGACAAACTGACGATTTTTAAAAAAAATTATTTTTGTGTTTTTTTAAGGCAGACTTTTTGTTTATATTTAAAATAGTCTTGAAAGTGTTTAGTGAACAAGAGAATGGTCTATTAATGTATAATAGTTTAACATGGAGATACGGGTATATTACCCTTGAATACTAGCCCAAGAGGCCCAAACTGTCAAAATTAAGGTTCCTAAACACATTTCTTTTCAAATTGATTTATTCAACTTATAGATGACAAACCGTTGAAGTGGGGAAACCACAGATAATTTTGAAAAATGTTACTTGAGGAATTGAGCCCCAGAAATGAAAGTGATGGAGCCTCGAGTATGACAATAGAAGAAATCCTTAAGTTATCTCCTATTGGTGTAAGCAATTCCATTAATATCTGTATCTTGTAAGAAATGAAATGGTTATGTATAAATTTTTTGTCCTTAGTTTACACGTCATTACTTGGTTGTTAGATAAGTGTATGGCCCATTGAGGAATTGTTCAAAGATAGGGGTATTATTGATAACAATGTAATTGACAGAATAGTCGAGAAAGATACATATGGTATTTCTAACATTTATCTTTAGAACAATTTATAACAAATTAGAATTGGTATGTCCAATTGTTCAATTTGAATTCCCTCTATGGTGGGCTCTTCCATAGTGATTTCTCACGATAGATGCTGATGGGTCACGTTGTGTATAATCTACAGATTTAGGGTGTACATTAACCAATCGATGAAATCGTATAATATTCACGTTTCCCGTTTAAGTTTACAATACCTTTTAACGAGGTGTTATTTCTGCAAAAATTGAGGATGACATCTGTGATTGCCTATTTGGGAAGTCATACCTATCGAAATGGGATTATCATTCCCAAATTAGATTGAAAGCCTATGATTTAGACCTCATCGATAGGTATGATATTACCCGAGACTAGTTTATTAATTATCTGGTAAATTTTAAATTATCATCGTTAAACGAAATCCCTCATTCTCGTCATTAATTATAGACATACATCGCCGATGGTCACAGTGTCATCGCCACGATTCTTTTTATTAATATCTCACACAATCGGTATGTGTGTCACGTGATTTAAGCGCAGCGTATATAATCACTACAGATTTCCCCACCTCACTAACAACGATCATGGGTATTCGAAAAGTATTTCAAAAGAAGGATCCAAGTGAATCCCAGATTGTGGGTGATATGGAGAAGGATGGGATGATGACCAAGAACAGGTTTGGCGGAGCAAGAGAGGAAAAGTTTGGTGCATTCAAGGCCTACGCTGAAGAACGTGCCACCAGAAAACCCGGATTTGCCCCTGTCAATCCATATGCTAACCAAGGGAGTGCCAAGGGTAATCCATATGCTGAAAATGGTGGGGGGGCTGATGGTAATGTCGGGGATGATGCTCCTGGTGATAACAACCCTTATGGTGGGAATCAAGGGGATAATAATCCATATGGTGGTCGTCAGCCTGCCTCTAACCCATATGGAGGTCGTCAACCAGCTTCTAATCCTTATGGTGGTCGTCAACAATCTCTGAGACAACCTCCACGTGATCCTAATGCTAGAGCATCGGCAAAGGCAAATCCTTATGGCGGTGCGTCATCATCATCTCTGTCTAGTGTCCTGCAAGCACTGACGTTAAGACAACAAGGAAGAGAAGACCCATATGGTGGTAAACCCAATCCTTATGGTGGACCTTCGAGCCGGGACAACCTCCGGTCAAATTCGAGATCCACAGCCCCGCTGATGAGATCATCAGTTACGGCAATTGACGATGACGGTGCATCAACACTCGATCTTAATGAAATGCCTACGGGGTCAATTTTCGAAGGCAAGACTCGAATCAAGAAATATGATGCTGCCTCGATGCTTGATTTGAACGAAGAAGAGGAAGATCTCAATGTTGATATTCCCGATGAAGCTTATGATGAAGATGCCGACGTCAATCTGGAAGATGAAGAGATTGAAGCGATTAAACAAGAGATTCGTTTTACCAAGCAAGAATCATTGGCATCGACGAGAAATACTTTACGGATGGCCCAGGAGGCCGATGCTGCTGCCATCAATACCATGGGGGTATTGGGGTCACAATCAGAAAGATTATACAATGCCGAACAAAATTTGTTACTTGCGGGAACTCAAACAAAAATGGCTGAAGATAAAGTCAGTGAACTTCGTCGGTTGAACCGGCTGATCTTTATCCCCGCTTATGGTAACCCTTTCAATAAGAAGCTGAGATTACGACGGCAAGAAGAAGATATCAAGGCTCGGAAAGCTCAAGAAAAGTACATGCGGGACACCAATAGACTGGAAATGTACGAGCTGGAACAACGGATTAAAATGGGGATCACCAATAATGCCACCAATGGTGAGGTTTACCAAAGATATCAACTGGAAAAAGCCCTTAGTGAAGCCCAACGTTACCAATTTGAAAATGACCTGGAAGATGATGAAATTGAAAAGGAATTGTCACAAAACTTGGATCAAATTGGATTATACGCCAAAAAATTGAAATCACTGGCACAAACCATGGGTACTGAAGTTGACGCCCAAAACGCCAGATTAAAGAAGATTGAAGAAGACGCTGATCGCTTGGATATCAATGTCCACATGAACACTACCAGATTAGCTAATATCCGTTAAATGCATCCCCTAATTATAGACATTTCCTAATTTACCAGTAATTTCACTTGAACCTAATTAATCATGCCATCTCCATGTGCAACAGACCTGAGAATTGGGTGGAGGTCACGTGAGTAACCTTACCTCGATAAAAGTTGCAGCAACTCAACTAATATCACTGCATGACGTTGTGGGACCAGGACTATGTTAACCAGGCGTCGATCGATGAGTTTGCCCGAGCATTGAATGATGACGATGGTGATGATGATGATGAGCTGATAATTGACCGTGGCGTTAACAAATCCCAGATTGCTAGAATCATTTCAAAGTCGGATTGGGCGCCATTGGGACATGGGGAAAAAAAGACGAAGAGAACGGAAACCAAGAAACTACGAAACGAGTTTCGTCTGAGTGCCCTGTATCATTTGCTCCGGTGGCCATTATTGGTGATTATTTTGATTTGGATTATCTTTCTTTGCATTTGTTATAGTATTGTTCGGGTGTACGTTGCTCTTTCCGAGTATTTCTTTACTTGGGTAGGCTATCAAAAGAAGTTACGGGACCATATGAGATCGCTGACGACGTTTGGTCAATGGAAGGCGGTGGCGCTTGAATTGGATAATTATCTTGGTTATGATAAGTGGCTGTTTAATCCCAAATTTTCCTATTATGATTATAATACCGTGGCCCTTACCATAAAGACGTTACGGAAATTCAGGGAGCAAGGCAGTCATTATGATTTGATGGTGGTACTTCAAGGATGTGTCAAGCATAATTTTGCTGGCATTGAAAATCGTCAATTGTATAGTCATCGATATTTTGGTACGAAAAACCTTGTTGATGATTATGTCATTGAAGTTGTCGCTTCCATCGATGCCATTACCAAAGCTGAAGATCTTCCTATTGAAGATAAACGCAAGTTCTTTAAGATCATCCTGAAAAACTATGGTAAGACGGCGTTGGTGCTCTCAGGAGGTGCTTGCTTTGCCTATACTCATTTTGGTATTGTCAAGGCATTACTCGATGAAGACTTATTGCCAGATATCATCCTGGGGACTTCAGGAGGAGGCCTCATTGCTGCATTGGCCTGTTGTTATACCAACGAAGAATTGAAAGAATTATTGGTGCCAGAATTGGCAGATAAGATCACCGCTTGTGAAGACCCCTGGTGGGTATGGATGCCTCGGTTTTGGAAGACTGGAGCTCGGTTTGATGCCGTTAAGTGGGCGGGAAAATCCTGTTTCTTCACTCGAGGAGATATGACGTTTCAGGAAGCATTTGCACGTACTGGGAGAAAATTAAATATTAGTACCGTTCCTGCTGATCCTCATTCCCCCGTGATTTTATGTAACAATATCACTCTGCCTAACTGTATCATTTGGTCACTGTTATTGGCGCTGGCGGCAGTTCCCGGGATTTTGAATCCCGTGGTTCTAATGATGAAAAATAGAAACAAGATTGAACCATTCAGTCTTGGTAATAAGTGGCGGGATGGCCTGTTGCGTACCGATATCCCCATCGATGCTCTTAATTCCTATTATAACGTCACGTTTCTGGTGGTTTCACAAGTCAATCCTCATATCCTGTTATTTTTCTTTGCTCCAAAGGGAACGGTGGGACGTCCGGTGGCTCGTCGGCGGATTTCAAGAGGTCGGTATGCTACATTAAGAGGAGGGTTTGTCGCCACTGCCTTGGAACAGTTGTTTAAACTCGAGATTACCAAATGGCTCCAAATGTTAAAGACATTGGATATCTTACCCCACTTTTTAGAACAAGATTGGCTGAACATTTGGCTTCAACGGTTTACTGGGTCGATCACCATTTGGCCAAGAATTCAATTCAAGGATTTCTGGTATATCCTCCTGGACCCTACTCGGGAACAATTGCAAGCAATGTTATACAAGGGTCAAAGATCGATGTGGCCTCGGATTCTCTTTTTAAGCAATAGAATGGGGATTGAACGAGCAATTGAGAGGGGACGGAAGGAATTGAAGCTTTCGACTAGAGTGGTGAACAATGTGGCCATCGCCAATGGACCCACTTCTGACTTTGAACTTCATGATGTCGAATATGAAGATGATGATGATGATGATGATTTGCTGCAAACTGGGGGTATCAATTGGCCGTCTCATGATGAAGAAGAAGATGAAAGCTATTTCGAAGACACTGATACCAATACCACTGATGAAGAAGGATCTCCACTTCATGGATTTATTAATGAGGTGATGGAGCTGGACAATTCAAAATACCTGGAAATTACCCAACGCCGGCACACGGTTTTTTAAGTGACGATTTACGTAATGATTATAATAAAATAACGTTGTATTATTGGCATCCTAGGTATTCTTATACTCTCTTAAGATGACTGGCACTGATGAAGGAGGTAAAGCCCCCAATTCAGTGATGACCTTTTTGATATATACCGGCGGAGTCAAATCATACATGATATTAAGCACGGTGACGTTAGGAAGCAGTTTCAAATTCTTCAATGGGTCAGCTTCAGGTTGTGGGGGTTGTGATGATTCCTTCTTGGCATCTTTCTTGCTCTTTTGTTGCTTTGGTTGTTGTTGCAGTTGCTGTTCGATACTCTTGAGGAATTGTTCCAAGGCAAAGGTCTTCTTTTGCGGGCGTTGATGGGAATCGATATTCACCACCAAGTCTTCGGGATCAGCCAATTCATTGGTAGTTACCGAATCTAATTGAACTCTATCACTGAACTTGATCAGTTCACAACATGTAAGTACGGGGACATTTCTCGTATGAGCCATCATTGCCAACATGGCAGTACCCACCCGAGCGTATAATTGACCATTGGATAACATAGCATGGGCTCCTAAAAACACACACAGAACATCTTCTAAAGGTAATGAGCTTACCCCGGAGATCAACACGTAGGTGATTTCAATATGAGATTGGGTGATTGGAACCGTTTGATTAGGGGCAACAATTTCCGATAATGCCAGTAATAATTGTTTCCCTTCAAATAATGGTCTTGAATCGACAACAATGAGTTTAAAGTGTTTATCCTCTTGCACGGCACAATGAATAAATAACTCTTCTAACACTTGAGAATGACCATAGGTAACGATGGTAGAGCCATCAGTGATGTGTTTCTTGGCATTATCGACGATGACCTTATCCGAAAGTTCGATCTTATCTCTGATAAAGTCGTCAATCTTTTCCACCAACCCTTCTTTGGCTTCTTGTTCATTGGCATCGACAGCAATGTGAGAAATTTCTTGTTTTAACCACCGAATAGCATTACCCATGGAGATTGAAATGGGACGGGCAGTGATCAAGTATTCAATTTGATTAGATAAATGTCCCGTCAAATGTCTCGATAACAGGGTACCTTCAGGGGTCTTGTAATCGGAAATCACCACTTGGAAAGCTCGAAGCATTGCCTTAAGCCGGGCAGTCAGTCCCACGATTTGGTAGGTCAGATATTTAAGGGTGACGGAGAGGATGGCTGGATGGACAATCAGCGAGATCAGAGGCAGCAGGGCATTCCGTTGTTCTCTGGTTTCAAGATGAGAAAACATCAGAGGGATCTTTTTCAGGTCATCCTTAATCACCGTGGAATCCAATTGTTTCTTTAAATTACTCACGGTATCGGGTTTCTTGTTCTTCTCAATCTTTTCTTTGGCCATCATTTCCTGCTTTTCTGGGGTGATCCCAACGGCAGCCTTTTGAGCAGCCCGTTTGGCGGCCTTTTCTTTCTTTTTGAGTTCTTTCAACTCCTTGCCAGAGAGTTTGGTTTCGGGCTCAGACATGGTGAAGATGATACAGTAGCTAGTGGCTTGATCGATGCGCGTGAGATGGGTGGGTGAGACAGGTAAAACTGGAGACGAGGCAAATGACGATGTAACGAGGTAATGACATCTTGATAAGTTGATTTATTATATTTGATGATGGGTTATGATTTTGTTTTGAAATCATTCGAGTGGGGTCGGCTTTAAGATGAGGACTTCCATAGGGAAGTATACTTGGGGGTTCATTGTATGTACAGGGTAATTGAGGTTATTCCATATATTGTAAAGGTAATGGAGAGTCATTTAATGTATATTAGGGTTTAATTTAGTTTGGGGTATGATGTTTTTGGCACGTTCTTACCAAATTGGTCAATAGAGGCATAAATGGATGATATAGGCCCCATAAAGGAAGGGTAACACGTACATACCTTGAGATTTGCGTTTTTCCATAAAACTAGACTATTTGATAAGTCTATTCTCTAATAATAACGTCGTTTATCACCTAGAAATTGATCGTCGTCTCCAATTGCCCTCGATTGCGCTTCAAGGACGGTACAGTGGTCGAGAGGTTAAGACGACGGTTGCAGGTGCCGTTTCCATTTGGAGCGCAGGTTCGAACCCTGTCTGTGCCGATACCCTTTCTTTTTGCAACTTTAACGATGTATTTTTAATCAATTGATTGGTTTTATCATCAATTATTTGGTTTTTACGTCATCTTCGATGATAATTAGTCCAAGCGTTAGTAGCGACGTTAATCGATGCATCACGTCACCATTGACTTAAATGTTAACTATTTATTTATTATATATTCACAGGTGATGATGCTATTATATTGAATTAAACCAATTCTTCCTTATCCTTGCCAAATTCGTCCTTGTAAAACTCCTGTTCGACATCCTTTCTAGCTCTTTCGGTTTCTTCATTGATAAGCTCATCCAAATCATAATCATATTCATTAGGGTCGGTATTGATATCCAATTTTTCATGACGACGGTTACGAAGATTGCTGGTATCTTGATCCATACGAAGCGAGATCTTCATCGGCATATCATCACTAGTAACATTAATCTTTTGTTTAAATCTTGATTTTTTATCGTCTTCATCGTTATCGGCAACGTACCCAGTGTATTCCGAGGTGGTTTTGATCGACCGTTTCTTTTCATGAGGTTTATTCTTTTGAACTTGGGTGAGTCCCAGCATGGTAGGGAGCATGATAATAATCACCGATAATACGATGGCAATGAATACCACGAGGATGAACATATTTGTGGTAGTTGAGGGGGGTGGTGTCGTCGGTTATGTCGTGTGGGTGTATGTTCCAGAGATGAGACTTCCAATCTGTGCGGCTCATGTACCATCGGTTGAATGTCGGTTAATTGATATTAATGGCAGAAATTCCATCATTAATGGGGAAAATGAAGGTGTCCGGGTAATTGGCCTTTTGGTGATTTTGATGATTTTGGGAATTTTGGTGATTTTGGCGATTTTGACGATTTTGGGAATTTTGAAGATTTTTAAGATAAATGGAATACGAGAGGTTTTTAAAAAGAAATATACATCACTGAGGATTCCTAGAGATTTCCCCTTTGGGATTGACAACTACTCAATTGCGATGGTTCCCATTATTGGCCTTCTATGTTACTGTAGTCAATTCAAATGTCTATCTAATTAAATACTACTATATTAATGATACCAGCAATTACAAACACTACTACGGGGTTATAATCACAACTACTACTACTTACCTTCTCTAGATGCCATTCCTCTACCCAGCCTCTACCTCCACCTCCCTCGTACCCTTCCCCATGTTGGCCCACCCCCATGCGTCATCTCAGTACTTAAGCGCACCACTTTAACAGCCACAACTTAACATGTTACGGGGATTGCTTAGATCAAGGTTGCCTATTGCCAGAAGTGCTATCACAAGGGGTCATATCACTCAGATTACTAATCATCGGTGCTACCTGATTAAACTCACCGATGGTCGGGAATTAGACGAGCTGCTGATCGATACCTTAACCGAATCAGAATACGACCACCGCTCCGACGAATACTTGGAAACTTTAGCTGATCATTTGGAAGAACTTAGTGAATCCGATCCCACCATTGAAGTTGATTTGAACCATGGCGTTCTTGAATTTGAACTCCCACCCAATGGGCTGTATTTCATTCATAAGCAACCAGCAAACAAGCAAATCTGGTCGCTGAGTCCCATCACTGGACCCAAGAGATATGATATGATCGATGGTAAATGGACAACGTTGAGAGATGGCCTGACATTGACGGAATTGTTGAATGATGAGATCGGCAAGGCCCTTGGTGTTGAATACCAATTAGACATCCAAGATTAGATCGCCTCTAGTTGTATATATTATTAATTAGCGTACCTGGATTCAATATCCTCTATTATCTTCTCGACAATGGCGTCGATTTTCGCCATTTCTTCTCGAGTGAATTTGGTGGTCACCCATTTGACAACGTCTCCGTCAATGGGACGACCAATACCAATCAGTACTTTATCATAGCTATTACTCCCCAAATATTCATCGAGGGATTTCAAGCCATTATGGCCTCGATTACTCGTGGTCAGACTTCGGATTTGAAACTTGCCTGGTTCCCGTTGTAATTCATCATGAAGGATAACCACCAGCTTCTCCTTTGTTTTCTTTAATTGGGTGGATACTGGTTTCCCCAGTAAATTCATAAATGAATCCTTTGACTTGAACAATACCACTTTGGGGTACTTTGTCAGTTTCCAAAGTTGAGGACCAATTGGCACGAGATGAGACCGCCATTTTGCAAGCAAGCCATCCATGACATAATTACCAATGTTATGACGAGTTCCATAATATTGAGGCTCGGGGTTGCCTATTGAACAGATGAAGATGTTTCGAGTAAATCGCTTAAACATGAGATGGGGTTGAAGTCACGTGGACGATGATGATGATGATGATGATGCCATTGGAGTCTATTTCTAATTTAAGATGATATTATCAATAAGTCTAGCCGTCCCCAGTCCATCAGCTTTAGGTACATGAACAGCAGTAGACAAGATGGCCCCCTCGACCACCTTATCGTGTAAATCTTCCAAAGTTTCTGGATGAGAGCAAGAGATGTATTCGAGCCTAAATGGCAGATCTTCAAGCACTTTACGAACAGTAGACACAATATCATCTCCAGTGACATTGTTATTGTCAGTCCACAACTTCTTCCCTTGTTCCAATGCTTGGTAGATGATTTGCAGTTGAGTCTTGATATCATTGGAAAGGTAATTGTTTCTCAGAGACATTGCCAATCCCAGGGTTTCCCTAACGGTGGGTTTAATCACCACCTGGGTATCCATTAAAAGATCTTTAACCATGTTCTTAATCACCACACATTGTTGGGCGTCCTTTTGACCAAAATATGCTCGAGTGGGTTGGACGACATTAAATAACTTACACACCACTGTAGCCACTCCACGAAAGAATTGAGGTCGAGTAACCCCTTCTAATTGTTCAGAACACCCCTTGACTTCGACAAATGTCCCCCGTTGCTTTTCCCGTTCCAACACGATGCCACTAGGGTACATCTCCAGTACCTTAGGAACAAAGACTACATCGACTTTAGCATCATTTAATTTGGCAAGATCATCATCGAGAGTTCTTGGATAAGCATCCAAATCTTCGTTTGGTCCGAATTGAGATGGGTTGACAAAGATCAGAACCACGGTGAAATCATTATCTAATTTCGATTGATTCACCAACAGAAGGTGTCCTTGATGTAATGCTCCCATGGTAGGAACAAACCCAACCAGTTTTTCACTTTTACGGAGGCCGTGTCGCCATTCCCGAAGGCTTCGGACTCCTCTGATCACCTGGGTCATATGCGATGATGAGAAGTAATTTTTCGGGTTATTCATCGACACCGCCAACAACTATAACATGAGGAGTTCCCATAGGCATTACATTACTATTGGATTTTTCATTTGATATCTCTTGATTACCCTCGGCTATTGGAGTAGGGGGGGATCCCCAACATAAGGTGGGGTAGCCATTGATTTGTAATCGTAATAATCTTGGAATCAATTCTACTAAGAAGGATAGGGTTCGCTGTTTATAATTGGAATTAACGTCTACTAGTGGTCGAGGTGGTATTAGGGTCAATGACGATGTAGTCATGGTATTTCATCTCTGATGAGGTGCAATTGGGTGAAAAATTGATTATCCAGTTGACCAGTGCTTACTATCACATTATAACCATTAATTCCTCGGTACTACAATTCTAAGGATCTGTTTGTTAACCAGGTACCATTACATATATCCCTTTTGCTTGTGCTTCATGTTAACCCTCGGATGCAGCCGCCGGACCTGTATGTAGCCTCGACCCCACTATCCATTTAAAAAGACGTTATCCCAATAGCATATCAATATAAACATGTCCTATACAATTGAAAAGAAAACATGTACTGCCTATAGTCCTAGAGCCCCCGGACTGACGATTTTGGACCTGGATGTGCTTTCTTTGGTCTATAACAAGTATAAAACCACCGTTACTCCTCAACCGGGACAGATTACCCTTAACTTTATCTTTGCTCATGGTACGGGGATGAATAAGATGATATGGCATTATCATATCGATCAATTGTTTACCAAGTCTCAACAACCAGGGCTGAAGTTCTTTATCGATAGTTGTGTGCTGGTGGATGCTGTTCTGCACGGTGATTCGGCCTTGGTGAATAAAGGTAAGATTGGTGCCATTTACCGATGGGATGAAGGGGGTAAAGACTTATTGGAGGTTATCCGGGCGGAAAATGCCGTAGGAGACTTATTAAACACCAATGAATCGAAGAATATCGTCGTGGGTCACTCATTAGGAGGAAATGCCGCTATGATGGCGGGTTATTATGAACCTAACTTGGTTGATTGTGTTGTTCCTGTTGATGGCGTGTTATACCAAGATGAATCCATGCGTGCTCGTTTCGTCAAGATCTTTAAGAAGATCTCCAAGATGATCTGGGATGAATTCGATACCAAGGAAGCGTTTGAACTGTACTATTATGAGATGTCGTTTTACAATACCATGGATAAGCGGATATTAAAGGATTTTGGTGAAGATGAAGTATACACCGAGGTTGATGATGAAGGTAATGTCAAGTATTTGACTAAGGCTACGAGATTTGCCCAAATGGCCACCTATTTGGGGTCAGCATACTCATTATTCTTTACAATGAAGGCTATTCAAGCCTATAGAACCGCCGTGTGTCATGTCACTGGTAATCAAGCAACTTGGAACCCTCCTCAATCCAAACCTTGGGTTCGGGAAAACTTACCTGAAGGCACCTTATATATGACTGCTGATATCGACGGCACCCATTTGGTCCATGGGGATAACCCCGATGGTATGGTACAAGTATTAGTCGACTTGTCAAAGGGACGGACCTCAGTTGCTGAACAAACTCGGGCTGGTCGTCTTCAAACCAAGTTCAACAATGATCGACAAAAGATCTTTGATGATGTCGCCAGATTAATGGAAGATGGTGAGATGCCCGAGCTTCAAAGCAAGTTGTAGATTATGTATTACTTTTAAATGATGAACTGTATTATTACAATCACCGTCACTGTTTAATTGTGACGATAGACCGCTTTAATTGGGAGGTACCGATCTCATCACTATGGACGGGAACCAGGGATATCAGGGTGAAATAGCGGACGAATTCCACGATGCTTCCTCCGACACCAAAGTAGATGTTTTTGGCGGCAATGATGGCGAGTTTCGCTTTGAGAGCTACTACCAACTCTGCCACCAATGGTAAGGTTTCCTCATGGTAGATGGTCTCTGAAGAAATGACGATATCAATCTTAGGCAACATCAGAAGGAATTGACGGCCCCAAGACCCTGAAATTAATTCAATTTCGATGTTATGAGATGCCAACGCTTCGGTGAACTGACTAAGGATATCTGAGGTTAAAACAACCTCAGCTGCTTCCAATACGGGATTGGTAGTCATGAACCAATTAATAAACAAGTTGGGGACGGTTACCAATCGAAGAACTTCATAATTAAAGTCACTAAGGATCAATTTATGTGATTGAGATGATGACGTCAACAATTTCTCAAGAATAAAACAAGCTGGTAATGCTGTACCACATCCAAGGTCCAATAATGTTGACCATTCAAAGGTATCTAATTGATTCCAGTAATCAATGACGTCGTATGAACATTCCCACAGTTTAAACCCCCCTTCATAGACATTCTTTTGTAAATCACCATCCAGGGTAAGTAAGAGGTCATTAACCACCAGGGGAGAATCTTCAGTCATGATTTGATGACGAACATCAAATACTTCTCGTCTAAACACATAATTGCCGCCGACGGTATGATATTTTTCAAACAGCACCTTGACATCGACCAACGATTGGAGAATCGACAGAAGCGAGTGGAGTTTGGGGGCATTTTCGGAAGCCACTACAAACATATCGATTGTTTTTGAAGGGTTTTCGACCTTAGGAGGTTGTGACGGGGTATCGAGGTCTAGATCATCTTCAGTGAATCCAAAGGAGAATCCCATGGTGATGAGATGGTGTGCAGATAACAAGATGAGAACGTGATCCCCAAAAACTATAGCAAATCAATGATCAAAATAACCAATTCGTAAATAGCAACCAATCACTATTAGTAATCGAAATTACCACGCCCCCTGCCCAATTTAATCGGTAATTTCCTCATTGGTGATATTGTCGATTTTGTGAGCCAAACTCATCCCACTAGTTTCATCCATACCCCATACCGCGCAACCAATCCCAAGTCATGATGTTGAAGATATTGGGGCCATCTAAACACCTCTTTAATGGAGTGAAACGAGTACCCCGGATGTCAAGGGGAAGTGTACGTACGGTGAAGACGCTGACGTTTGATTGGAAGCCCATCAAAGCAAACCCCGGTAATCTTTCCACCTTAGAACATCAAGCAAAGACTCCCTGGCTTCGTCGGTTCTTTTTGACGTTAATCATCGCCATGCCAGTGGTACTGTTTACTCTTGGGTGCTGGCAAGTTAAAAGACTCAATTGGAAGACTGAGTTGATTGCCAAATGTGAAAACAATCTTGCTCAACCTCCTATCGACGAATTACCCGCCGTATTGGATGCTGACGTCATTCCTGAATTTGAATACCGTCGATTCAAGACCAAGGGGCATTTTGATTATGATAATGAAATGTTTTTGGGTCCTCGGATGCATAATGGACAATTGGGGTACCTTGTGGTGACGCCATTTATTCGGAAGGAAGGGGGGAAACCGATTTTGATTGAAAGAGGGTGGATCCTGAAGGATAAGGTGATTCCTGAATCGAGAAGCAAAGGATATTTGGCTCATTTGGCGATGCCTCAAGGAGATATCGAAATCCAAGCATTATTTAGAGTGATGCCCAAGAGACTGAAGCTTCAATTCGAACATGAAAAAGATCTGAGATTATTCAATGTTCATGACGTTCCGGTTATGGCCGAACAACTGGGGAGTTTACCCATTTACTGTCAAATGATCTATGATATGAGTGATCATCCTGAATACCATGGACCAGGGGAAAAAGATGATACTACCAATCAACTGTTTATCGGGAAATTATTATATAAACCAAAAACTCATGAAGAAGAAGATGCTACCTTTTTAAAGGATCATGAATCCGATAATACCTTACGGTACCAAGAATTTGAATTTGTTAGGGAAGGGGTACCAATTGCCCCTCATCCTAAACTTAAATTCAGTAATAACCATTTACAATACTTGATCACCTGGTTTGGTCTCTCTATTGCCCTGACAGGGTTATTGATCTGGATGTTTATCAAGAAGAACCAATACTCACTGGCTGACCGGTTATTGGATCAAAAGAGACGGGATATGCAAAATTGGTAATACCCTAACCATGAGGTAAATAATGTACATAGATCGAATTGATTACTCTGTTATATCATCTAAGAATTTGGGATTGGCTGCCAATTTCGATTGGAACTTATTCCACCACGCATCAAATGCTTTCATCGGTACCATGCCTTGATTATCGACAAAACTCCCCAAATAATTATATGCTTGACCAACAATCTTACTTGCTAATATTGTCACATCCCCTGGGGTTATTGGTTTCAGTTTTGCCGTCGATTGATTCTTCAATTCCGCCAATTGTTGTTCGGCGAGGGCACTTGGTTCCACCTCGATACCAATATTGATATCATCTCCTTGCATGTCAACATCCACCGCCAGAGGGTTATTAATACGGAATACTGCACTTGGTTTATTAGGATTGATACCTCCAAGGAGTTTAAACTGTTGGTTCTTGATTTGGAAGTATACCATGGCAGTATAATTAGGGTCGGTGAACTCGGTATTAGGAAGGAGAAACACGGTGATATAATGAACATTGGAGCCATTGGCAATCGATACCCCCCATTTCATTTGTTCAAATTGTTCTGCCATTAGCATTGGTCTTCCCAGACAGATGACCCCAAACATGGTTGGTATATTGCTGGTGCGATTAGGTTGTTGTTGAGGTGGTCAATGGATAGTTAGGTACGCGAGAGGCGGGAGGTATGGGGGAGATTGGACTATATATATCCTGGTAATAATCTCTGTATATTATCAACGTAGACCCAGTATTCACCAGTATTACCAGTATTACCAGGTAGAGGCCATGGGGTACATGTATTGATGAGTGGAGTGGTGTATCTGCCGTTCCAACCGGTGACACAAACGACAATACCTATACCGAGGAAATGATATCCAAAATTTGGTTATGATATTATCTTGGGATAAATCGATCTCCCTAATCAACTTGACGAGATGATGTCATTGTTTATTATTGTCTCGAATCACCCCACAATTCATCTCATCTCATCATGAGTTGGGAACCAACCATTACTACCATCGGCTTAGATGACCACACTCAACAGGTATTAACCTATCCTATAGGATTAACTGTCACCAATAATCTACTATCACCCAGTGAACATCAATTATTACTCACCAATATCCTTAAAGCGTTTGAAGACATCGAATGTGATACCCTGATTATCACCGTCCCTAGAGGTTCCAAGAAACCTAAACGGAAACGGACTGCCATTCATTATGGACCTCAATTTGATTATTCAACCAATCATGTTAAAGAAAACCCTTCACCCATCCCTCAATGGATGGATACATTGATATCATCACTACCAGTACCAATCAACCAAGCTACGCTACAATATTACCCTCAGGGATCAGGGATCCCCCCTCATATCGATACTCATTCATGTTTTAATACTCATATCATCTCCTACCTGATTGGAAAGCCGTTAGCGATGGAATTTAAACAAGCCACTAATCATACTGCAGCAAAGATGTTTGCTCCAAGAAGAGTAGCTGGAGGTCCTTCGGTGACACCAAAGGAAACTACACCAATTGAAGAAGATCAGGAAATGATGGAAGTGGTCCTTGAAGATAATAGTCTTTGCGTAATGGAAGCGGAAGTGAGGTATGCATGGACCCATGGCATTAGGTCCCGGGCAACCGATACCATTAATGGTCAAGTAATTGAACGGGGGAATCGGTTTAGTATTACCTTTCGTCAAGTTGATTTTAATGGCGTATGTCATTGCAGTTTCCCTACCTGGTGTGATAGTAGACATTAAGGTATCACCATAAGATATCTATATATATAAGCCATGATGACAACGACACTACCACTTACGCCAAATAATGAAGTTCTATTGGTTTCTATTATTGGTATCGGTGGTGGCATGGTATCAAGTGGTGGAGATTGATGATTCGTTTGAAGTTAATAAAAGAACCATTGGTAATTGGGGGGTATGTGGTATCCCCATTCAATTGACAGCTGCTGCCATTAGATTGGTGATTACAGAGGTTCCAAGATATTTGGCAATGATCCCAGCAGCGGTGCCCATTACTTTAGCCAAACGAGATGAAGATCATGGGTTATTACCAGTGTTTAAAAAGATGGTACCATTAAAATTTCAATCAATTGAAGATATGGTCAATTCCCCTCAATTTGAAAATGCCACCTCCCATCCCCAAGAGTTATTTGTTGAATTAGATGGGGGACAAACCATTACTCGTAATTATCAAGGGATGATTGGTGAGCCTCAAACGTTAAATGGAGAAGACCAGGAAGTGTATGATGTGGTTATAGTCGATGACTATGTGAAGGAAACCGTGCTTTACCCATTACTGAATTGTTGGGTCGTTTCTCCAATTACCTCCGATGGTAAATTAAACTACGATGTGGTTTTGGATAGTAGCGGGGGGATTTCCGGATCAGTGGATTTTGGTAGTCTGCCATTTCTGCTGATTTGTAATTCACTGTTTACCTTACACTTGGAACATGCCATTGGTACTAAAGTGACATCGATGCTGAGTATTGGTGGTCGTCATGAATGTGGATTATCCCTGTCCACGACCCTGGTTATGAGACTCTTTGCCGAAACGACACGATACCGAGTTAGGTATCGACACCGGCGATTATATTATAGTCGAACTTTTGATAAATGGCGATTAGGGTTATGGAATGACTATGTACTGGTTGTGTTTGGAGATGATGATGGAGAGACGGCGATTATTCATTGTGTTAGTGATGATTATCATCCTGCGTGGCTGGGTGGGGATATTTGTAAGCCGGAGGCTATTGTTATAATTTGACACGATTGTGAGCGGGGGGTCGTTACCCAATGAGGTAATGATTCCAAGAGTGAGAGGGGTAGAAGTGGGGGGATGATATTTTTGCGGAGTTTGATATTTGTGTTTTATCGGAGGTAATTTGAACCCTAGATCTGAATACATGTACGTTTTTATGGTGCCGTTGTTGCCTTTGCGTGTACGGCAAATTTTTCTGTAGCGATGCCCTCTCACCGGAATAACTTTTTGATGTCATCGGAGAAACTCCCGCATAAACCCTATGCAGTACCCCACAATTCAAAAGTTTTTTTTTTTATCTCGCACATATTAAACCGGTTTAGTGGATGATCATGCACCCTCGGAACCCATGATTACCGTAGGTGCACCCATCGATTTTGATGGCCCGTGGGCGCAGGTGAAATAATATTTTTCTGCGGCATCTTTTTGGGGTAAGAGATAGGAATAGTAACAAACCAAAGTGGGGTAACCGGATTATTTCCAAGTACAAGCAAACCACCACCACCTCAACCACTAAAGCCTGGTTTCATCAGTCGAGGTGAAGATATCCGATGGAACTCCGGGACGTGGGCTAAACTCCACCATGTCGTAAACGCACCACCGTCTTAATAAATGCCGCACCAATCTCCGAAATCCTGGGTAATAATAAGTGAACGACAAATATTAGGGCCACGCCTAGGTTATGAGATAGTGGTAATCTACAACCACCCTGACAACACCCACCGTGGTTTATTAGGGTGATCCCCACCACGATAGGTGATTTAATTAACTGGGGTAGCTAAAGGTTTACCCCGGAATCCAGGTTCCCCGGGGCACAGATGGGCCAACAATGGATACCGCTATATGGGGGAACACAATAATATGCAAACCCCAGAATTTTTAGTGCGGTGGCCACCACCCACTTCCGGTAGTCGCCCAATTAATTGTGGTGTTATGGCTATGTGCACAACCTCGTTCATAACCCGACCCCGGTTTTAAGGTTTCTACCCGGCTCGCTCCGATGGCGTGTCACCACCACCCGGATTTCATCAACGTTCAAGTCATTCACTCGAGCAGTAAAATCATCTAAACTTAAATTCACTGAGCCATAAATCGCAACCAATTCGAGGTGAGTGATTGGCCGATTTAGTATACGAGATAACCAACCATAAATCGCCAACACTGGAGTTTTTCCGGCGAATGAACCAGTGACGTCAACATCTCCGGTAAATGTCAATTGGATTGGGGTAAACATCGATGATTTGCTAATAGGAGTAGCAGCGATATCATGAGTCTTTAGTAGCCATTGCCATCTCTCGCCATCATATTCAATTTTCCCTTGATTAACTTGAGAAATGAACCATAACTCCGGTGATTGATAATCATCAATCACCACACCATTAATATTGGTACATCCTAATCGGGCAATCAATTGATTCATTTGTTCATCAGTAGTCATTGAAGTAAATAATGGGTTATGATTGACTCGTACCGACTCGAGTCCCACCAATTTATCCACTTGACTCCAATCATTGATCGAATTATACCTTAAATCGATAGATTTAAACCTAATGGTATCGATATTGGATATATCATTATTAGTAATGATCAATTGAGTACATTCAATGTCAGGAATGTGTTGTAAATGATTATGACTTAAATCAACGGTGGTAATCCCCGTCAATGGCATATTGATATGAGTATATCGATTAAACAGCACCACCAAATGATTCAAGTTGGGGAATTTAGGGATAATTGATTCCACAATGATCGACCAAGGTAAAAGAGTCGCCGATAAATTCAACAGTTCAATTTGATGCCATTTGGTCGAAGAAAACATCAAATTATGATGGAAACGATTACCACTAAGATTAAGCAGTTGTACCATTGGCATTTTCGATAATAAATCATCAATTTGATCGAAATCAACAATAAGGTTCGAACTTAAGTCCATCGACATTAATTTGGGGAAATGATGACCAGTGATACAATTATCAATGCCTCGATTATCCAACAGTATCAGCGAGAGATTAATAAAGTCTTGAGTCAATCGATTATGTTTATCCCATCCCAAATTTTGTGAGTGTTTACCTGCTGACCATTGAATCACCTCTAACCCTTGATCATGACCATAATAGAGATCAAGAGCATCATCTATTGATAGTAAAGGTTTGATCTTTTTATTTGTCAGCTTGATAAATGACCCCGAGTTGGCAATGTCAACATTAAAGTATTGGATCCCATTCAAGTCGCCACTATTCTTTCCTCGACTAGGATCATCCCATTCCAAGCCATAAGCAATGATATTAGGCCATTGGGGTAATTGACCTATATATCGGATGGTTCCTTTATCACCATCAACGTCAATTCGTTGATTAATCGTTAATGGCATGGCATCGATTATCATGTGATAGAGAGGGTTCGGTTAATGTCAGGAGGTGATACACGGGCTCGTAATCTTGAAGAAAAGAGGGTTTTTACTCAACAAGTAGGAACGATTGCTGCAAATCCTTCGGTCGATCGGGTACCTACAGTTTCCTCGAATCGATGTGGGGTCAATTGATGCACCGATGGTTGAAATTACCCATTCACCGTCATTCAATTCGTCGCTACCGTCGTCCCCCGGTGAACTCCCAATGTTAGCCTCGCACGGAGAAATGGAAGGGGAAAACTATCGGAATAGGTGAAACCTTGAAAAAGTTAAATATAGGGTTGCAAGAAGGAATAGGCACCGAAGTGCATCGTCCCCTTGTGTACAAAAAAGCCAAGAGGGACTCGGAATTATTACAAATGGGATTACATGTGAAGGAGAATTGGGTAGGGGGGGAAACTCGGTTGGATATTTCCGGGTCGATGACTGGTTGTTAGTGGGTGGATTCCCTCCGAGAGGATGATGATAATAGTCATTAGCCGTGGGGGTCATTCGCCCGCCAACTTAATACATTTCATAACACTCACCCGAAATAATTTTTTTTTGTTTTTTTTTCTTCCCTTTGTCCTCCGGGGGATCACATGACAATAAAAAAATTAAAAAAGGTCAATCGGTGATAAAAACAAATTGATGGAAACAAACTACTAGCTTTGTACGGGTTATCATGTATATTAATTATTGCTCCGCCAGGGAGATATCCGATTGATTGAAATAAATTGTATGCAAAAAATGTAATGAGATAATGATTAACACCCGTCATCCAAGAATTGGTAATCAAAGGTGTAACCATTAATAATCTCTCTCAGGGTGACCTTATAATCAAACAGTACCCGTTTTTGTCCATGGGTGACGTCGGGTCGTTTAAACAGCAGTTTACGAACGCCGTCATCTTCTGAAGTCCATGATGACGTCGTCAGGTTAATACTCAGGTCACAATCCAAATCAAGTTCGGGCAAGTCCCCAAGCGAAGGGATCGCCACCACCATCCGTTCTTGTGGCATTTCCGGACCATACAAATAGGTGACATCCAGTTGTTTATCCCAATTAATCAGAAATGGATTGATTTCATCCAAATGGTGCAAGTTTTTAAGCGTTCTTCTCCAACAAGCATTCTTTATCCGGGCATCACCAGTTAACCGATGGCATTTGAGTAGCAGGAGGGTATTTTGGTTGTAGACGTTAGCGTTATCGAGGTAGTCGACGTTTTGGGATACTTCCACGAGTTGAGGTAGGTAGCAGTCGTCCATTTGTTGATATCGAGAAAACTGGGGTGGAACTGGGGTAATGTCAAGATATATATAAGGTGACGGCGCTTTAGCGGATGGAATCGATTATTTTTTAACACCTCTGAGTTTGGAAGCTTCGCCGCAAGGTATTTTTTATTGTAATAAGTTGCCTTTGCATGAACGGCATTTGTATGCACAATGTAACAGTAGATGCAACCGGTACTACCCTCGGAGTTACCCTCGGATATCACGACGTAAAATTCACCATGGAGGAAATCCCACCATCTCATGCAGGGTTTATTCGCTTATGGTGTTCCAAGGATTTCATGAACAAGTGATGAGGTTACATTGATGATGCTAAAGGTTCTTTTGTCTATTAGTGGTGGTTGTTAGTTACCTAAAGGTCACCTAAGGTTACCAAAGGTCATCGGGGAGTATCGGGGTGACTCTGCCACTCACCCGAAAAAAAAAAATTTGTGTGTAACCCCGCAACCACATTGGTTCTTTTTTTTTTTGTTTTTAGTGAGATTTTATTAGGTTGCATTTCGGAAAAACCCCAGCAATTATGCATATTGGGAGAAAAAAAAAAAATACTGTGGCAGAATGACACTAATGTGGAGACCCAACCTACGACAAGATAACCCTATCTGGGATTTCCTATCGCACCTCCTCGTAAATGATATCTAGGGCGGGGGTCGTCGTCAATTATGATAAAAATACAAACACTTGTTGACATGAAATTATCAAAAGCAAAAAAAATCAATTTCACTGAAGGTCAAAGGTACATATCCTACCACCGACTGTAACAAATTCGATAGAAAATACAACCCATCAAGAAAAACTGTCACCATATGGCATTTGAAATTGCCAACCATTCTTTTTCTTAATGAACACCTACTACCCTTCCCCACTAACATCTATGCAATGATAGCGGGGGAAGGTGGTTGCGTTTGCGGCGAAATGAATAATGCCATAAATAGTAGAGGTTATTACAAATAAACAAACAATGTAAACTAGGGTTGGAAAAGAAAATGAGTGAGAGAGACAGAGGCAGAGGCCAAAAAAAAAAACAGCAACAACAACATGAAAAAAAAAAAAGGGTTCGTACCGTAAACAATCACATATTCATTTTCATTTTATTGTTTCACCATCAACAATATTCCATTATTTCAAGTGGGCTTATCCGCTAGATTCAGGATGTTCCTCGAAAATGAGGGGGAGAAAATATTGAGTAGAATGGTTCGATGCAGAATATAGAAAGTGGAGAACCTCGCTTATGATAGCAAAAAACAAAGTGATCACATGGCCAACCTCAAAATCCATCTCGCAACTCCAGGGGTGACGAAAGTCTAATTTCATGGTAGATAAAAGCCACCACCCAGATGGGGGGAGACGAGGTCGTAAATCCATCATCATCTGCCACCACAATTGAATCACGTTTACTAAGCGCTCCTGAGCCATTGGCTTGAGTGGCGTTTTGAGCCGCACACCCGGTTGTATACACCACACCCAGCTAGGGTTACCTTTGAAGATATGACAACTCCAAGTCGAGACGATCTGACCCTGCCTACCCCACCTACTACAGTTGCCCTGGTGGTTGCTCGTCATGTTCCTCAGGATCATTTGAATCAACTGGGGGGGGATATTGCTCATCAAGTGCTCTCAAGTCTTAGTCCTGAGTCCCAACAACTACAACAACTGTCATCAAATATCGGTGATAATGGCCTGGATACTCGTCTGATCACTTCCCTGGCTCAACATCTGCAATTTCGCCGACTGTCGCTGTTTTCTCTCGTTCATGACGCTCATCATCGCAGAGAACTGACGGCGCTGGATATCAACATTGTCGGGGGATTTCGAAGAGATTTTTTAATCCAACGACTGAAGAAGAATCACCGACCTCAGCCTCAATTTGTCGCCGATAATTTCCTTGAATTTTTACTGCTATATGGTCATTTTGCTGGGGAAGAATTCGATGATGAAGATGAAGAAGGTGAAGATAATGATACCGCGGTTGAAGAAGAAGAAACCGATGAAACCCTGCTATTATTACCTCCTCCATTACCTCCTCAAGTACCTCAATTGACTGCTAGTCGTGATCGATTCTATAGTGGTACTCGAGGTGGTATTGATCGTCATCATCGAAGACAAGGTGCTACCGTGGCTAAGACCTATTTCCTCGTATTTAAATCGTTGGTGGGTCTGGGGGTTTTATTCCTTCCTCGAGCATTCTATAATGGGGGGTTAATCTTTTCCATCGTCACATTGACGATATTTGGTGCCCTCACTTTCTTTTGTTATATGGTGCTCATTGTTTCCAAGCGGGAGAGTGGTCTCAGTCTGTTTGGGGAATTGGCCCATCGCTATTATGGTAATACCCTTAAATGGTGTGTCACCGTCCTGATTTGCATTTCCCAGGTGGGGTTTGTCGGCACCTACCTCTTATTCACCATGGAAAATATGGGTAAATTCCTAAGTGAACATTTTGGTGGTAAAGCTCCCGGACCAATTATGATATTCATCTTTCAATTCATCGTATTGGTACCATTGGTACTTGTACGGAACATTGCTAAACTCCTGATGGTACTGATGATCTCGCTGATGTGTATCGTCATTGGCCTTGTTATTATTACCTACTTTTGCTTTGATCAACTTTTGGTGCATGGATTGGGACCCAATATCACCCAATTTAACCCCAATAGTTGGACGATGCTCATTGGCGTTGCCGTTACTGCATTTGAAGGCATTGGCTTGATCCTCCCCATTGAACTGGCGATGGAACGACCAGAAAAGTTTACTGAAGTGTTGGTGGTACTGATGTTAATGATTACCGCCCTCTTTGTGTTTGTGGGGTCGATTGGCTACACTGCATTTGGCGATAAGGTCGCCCTGATTATTATTTTGAACTTACCCGGGGATAACTTCTTCGTGCAACTGATTATGGTGTTATATTCAGTGGCAGTGGTGTTAACCGCGCCATTGCAGTTATTCCCCGCAATCAAGATTGGTGAACTGATATTATTTAATCGACGCCGGAATCAAATCACCGGTAAGTTATACACACCATCGGGGAAGACGTCATCGACGATCAAATGGTGGAAAAATGTCTTTCGAGTGGTGGTATTGATGGTGGTGTGTGTGGTGGCATATCTGGCGGCAGATAATATCGATAAGTTTGTTAGTGTCAATGGATGTTTTGCCTGCATTCCTTTGGTTTATATTTACCCTCCATTGATTCATATCCGAACCGTCAAGTCTCGGGGCTACCAACTGAATTTCGAACGATGGGTATTTATTGGTGACCATTTGGTGGTGACGTTGGGGGCATCGGTGATGGTATACCTGGCCTATCAAATCTTCTTTTTAAATTGACCCAATCGGGGAATTAGATAGTCCCTTGAATAACCAATCATTATTTAACCCTTCCTCTATCGATAGCCTCTGTTTCAAGGGCCTGCAGACCCCCAATTATCATCGGATATGTACATCATCGTCTTAACCCCGAACGGTGATTACTCCGCCAATTGGCCCATTATTACAATTATTGACATCAATTTAACCAATTTATCAACCAAGGTTGATGATGGGATAATTTTAACCATTTTTTTGCTATTATTTATTCCATTGCGGACATTAACCCCCGGTGACATACCCCTCCCCCGGCGGGCGACCCCCGGAGAAGTTAGGATGTACCCGTCAGTAGTCATCTGGAGTCATCTTGATACATTTACCCGCGATCTCGCATACAATCTCCACCCCATCGTCTCTTGGCCATTGGATATATCGGCGTGGATTAATCATCCCTTGGCATTATCGGATCTCATTGCATTAACTTATTAACCCTTTTTGGTTACAAAAAAAAAAGCGCCAATTCGGAGACGCGCTACCAAGTCCTTGAAGTAATCAGTTTGAGTGACATCACCATAACGATTTGACATCAAGATGAAGAGGAAACAACCAAAAGTCCTCCTGTGCCAACGGTGTCGGATGCGTAAGGTCAAATGCAGCTTTGATTTCCCCTGTACTCAATGTGTTCGAGCCAAAGCTGAATGTGTCCAGACGGTTGATGACATGAGAAAGAAACGTCCAGGAGTGAATTATGTCACCAATATCGAATCCAAATTGGATCGAGTACTTGATTTTGTCAATCTGCTAAAGCTGATGTCTGCCAGCGAACGACAACGGGTGCTAGAGGCGTTTGATCCCGATGCTAGTATCGATGATGGCCAACGACAGTCTACCTCCCATGGCGATGATGATAATGATGAAAGAGGAGTTGTATATGGTCCTACAAGTGTTTTCCGAGATGAAACCTTAAACAGAAGAACGCTGCCTCCACCCCCAGTTACGGCAACTAATGATCTGGCGGCGCTGTTAACAAAGGACCCTGAAGTATTACATTGTCTCAAATTGTTCTTTACTTGGCAATATCCCGATCATAACATGTTTATTTTCCGAGAGGCCTTTTTAATCGATTTCTTTAATGCTGATGATGATGATCGCCGGCGGTCACTGACGTCATATGGAGAACCCCGGCCAAATAAAGCAAGATATTGCAGTCAAGTACTTGTATGGGCGATTTGTTCCCTTGGGGCAAGGATGTCCGATGATGATGCCATTTATTCAAAATCATTCACCTTTTATAAGCGAGCAAAACTGATGTTATTGGATAACCTTGCTCGACCGTCGATCACCCTGCTTCAAGCGTTCTTATTATTGGCATTTTATGATATTTGTCAAGGGAATAATCTGAGTGGATGGATGATGAGTGGTAATGCCATTCGAATGGGGTATGATATGGGGTTTCAATTGAACCCTGAGGTATGGTTTGTTAAAAACAATGAAAGTGATTTACTGCCGATCGATGTTCTGATTAGACTGAGAATTTATTGGGGGGCATATATGGCTGATCATTTTATCAGTTTATTATTAGGACGACCGCTGTTCTTAAAGCTGAATGAAGCCTCCATCGCTGAAACCGATGATCTCCCTGATTTAGAATGGATCGATGATTATACTTATTCAGGGTATATTAGTCGTATCCATCATGATGTCCCCAAATACGTCCGCCTGAAGGATCTCCTGTACATCTCCAGTCCCTTGAACAATATTATTCGTTTAATCAATATTAGTGATCTGATGTTGAATGATGTTTTCAATAAACCCGACACCGATGATCAAGAATTTGGTGTGGAAACTCGTCTTCTGCAATTGACAGAATATAATCAAAAGATTACTGCTTGGAAGGATAACCTCCCCACCGATTTACAGTGGGATCGACAGGTATTACGTCAACTGGCAGAAAACCCCACCTTGACTTATATTCGATACTATTACTATATCCTCTTACTTTGTCTTAATCGTCCCTTTTTAGGGATGTTCTTAAAGGCAAAGCAACCGGTGATTATTGGAGGACTGCCATTACAAATTTGTAATGATGCCATTGATGATTTAGTGGTTGCCCTTCAAAAATTCAAAGAAACTCATGGGTTACAACGGTGTCTGATCTTTATGGTCTATTGTCTGATTCTTGCCATCTCCATCATCTTATTGACCCACCCTCTGAATCAATTAGCATCTCATGTCACCGGTGAACGTCTCCATTTCTTTATGGAAATCTTACAAGGAGCGCTGAAGACATGGAAACTCGCCGATAAGAGTTACCAATTGATTTCAGTGAAGCTTCATCAATTAATTGAAGAAAATAACCCTGGAGATGAAGAAACTACTCAACCACCATTGGGATACTATGCTCCTTATTCTACCGTCACCTCATCAACGACACCATCAATGACTCAAGTCCCCATCCAAACTAGACAAGCTAACTCCCCAGGGACTAATGTTCCTGCCATCTCAAACTTGGTTAACCCCGTGGTACTGAATAACATTCAAGTGTTGACGAATAATTTCTTGAACCAACTGTCGACAACCATGAGTACACCAGTAATGGGAGAGAACCTTGATTTCTTGGGGGGTCCTCCCGTATTGATGACGTCAGACTTGTTTAATGAAGATTGGGAACAGTTATTCCCAGATTATGGTTTTAACACCACCAAATAGAATATATGTATAAGTAATCTATGTACTACAGCTTCCATAATTCCTCACGGACAAAGTATAACCAATTGAGACCGATCCACGACCCCACCACGCCAATGGAACAGTATACCAGCATCATCATCAATTTTAAGAATGCCACTTTTTCCAATACTTTATATTTCACTTCCAACACTTCCAAAGCGGTCTCGATCAATACCAAGGGAATAAGCCCCAATATGTACCATTGGACGAATCTATCAAGAAGAACTCCACCGGTGGTGACTGGTGCCGTCAGTTTAGGTACTGGGGTCACTTTGGAGAAGTTGACAAAGAAGATCAACATCCATAAGAGGGTATACCCGGTTTTAATCCCCCATTCCATTGGAGTGAAAATTAATGGGAAGAGGGAAACAAATCCCAGGGCCACAACAAGGAAAAACAGATTCAAAAATGCTCGATTAGAAGCAGCGATAAACGTAAACGGCCAAATCACCACAAGAATGGCTTTTTCATGAACGTGCCACCCAAATAAGAACAGCGAGTACCCACATAACGTCATGGCACCAATGAATCTTAAATAAGTTGGCGAGATAAATAATGGGATCAACGCCATCACCATATAAAACAACGTCAATAAGAATGTCATTTTGGGGGTGACATCGGGTAAGATGGCAAAAAACACATCACCAACGATCCCTCGAGTGGCCAGAGCCAACATCTCTGACCCTGAAGCAAGAGTGACTTTGATTTTATCACCAAAAAGGTTATTAAGCGCCAATCTAACCCCAGGAACTCTTTGATATGCTTGAATTAGTACTCGATCAACAAATGAGTAAATGGCCCAGATATTAGGTGCCCAATAGGCATGAGTCAAACCTCTTGAGAATGGGAACAATCTCGTGAGTAACTGTTGCCAATCACGAGCAAAGGGAGCAAAGGCAATAATAAATACCGTGATCACCACCCCACCAATCTTAAATAATAAGGCAAAGTCGATTCGGAACTTCTTTTTATCGATACATTGAGACAAAAGCCAAACAAAGATCGAAGGAGCCAAATACAAGTAGATATGTTTAAAACAAAGTAAAATGGCAAACCATGCAGCCAGAGCCACCAACCGGTTACATCTAGCCATAGCAATACACATGGTGAGGATACCAAATAACATCCCATTATATTGGAAATGGATATGATCACAAATAAGCAACCCGGGGGATAAAGCCAACAGACAGGCGATGACATAAGCCCTCCGAGCCAGTTGAGGAGATGGCAGGGTATTCATAAATTTCTGAAGGGCATAATATAAGAATAATTCCGAGATGATCACCGATGCCCGTTGAAAGTAGATGGTAGGGTCACCATAATCGCCCACGGCGATAATATCCAAAGCACCATCTCTTTTGACGATATCAGGGACTAGATGAGATAATACCCATTCGAAATAGGCGAAGAATGGCGGGTAATCAAGCGTCCATTGGTTGGTGGCTTCATAGTACCATTTGGAGATGGGTAAGTTATAGGTGATGGCCATCCAATTGCGATGGACATCGAAATCGGTGGAATGATACCCCTTCATAAGAAGGAGTTTCAATGGAAGCAGTACTGCCCATACATTGAAGAGGGAATACTGGGACATGACGCGTGTTCACTATTGTTGGTGCGTAGAACACCACGAGGACATCGATGGTGATTATAGGTTGGTTTCGCCAAATGGGGGAGGTGATCAAAGGGGTTGTAATGACGATAATCGATGATTGAAAGTGATTGGTAGCGGAAGATGATGGTGTTTACCAACTATTGGTGTCCTTTCCCAAAAAGGAAAATATCATCGGAAATGATACCTTAGGGAAGGGTGCGTGGAACCCTAATATCAAAAAGGGGATGTCGCCGGCTTGCTCACGTCAACAAACAACACAATGATAGCTATCCAGATTAATTGTGGGGAAATTGGGGTTGTGGTAGGTGTTCCCCGCCAATTGCTGTTTTAAGCGGGGAGTGATTTCTTGTGGGGGATAATCGACCGAAAATACGTGTGGGGGGACCCACCACTCCCAATCCAGTAATGTAACCGTAGCCACATTCCCATCTCCAGTGTAACCCGAAATTAATATGATGTAATTTTCATTCCAAACTCGTCATAACATGCAAATTGTCATAATCATCGATTAATTAAACATTTACCTTGCCCCCCAAAATTTTGACCATCCCCGGATCTCAACCTTAGTCCTGGACCGGATGTTGGTTATCAATAAAAAAAAAAATACAATAAAATAATAAAAGCTTTTTTTTCATGAATGGGTTATTATTTAATTCAAACGAGTAATATTTCCGGATCTCAATAACAATAAAAAGACTGTTTTACCCACCGGAGTTACATTGTCATGCCCGTACCACCCTCCGCAACCTTTCTCCGGCAACAATGGCACATCATCTGACAAAGTCCCTCCCCATCGGAGGTGTGCGGATATAACCCCATTGTCAAAATGCCAGTGTGGTTGTCAAGCAAAACATTTATGCATCGACTATGATTCATACTACAAAAACGAAAAAAAACTGTTCTTTACGTCACATTAGTTTTGCTTGCTGTAGTTTATTCGCACTTTGGGATATAATTTGACATTGCCATGTGTCAACGTCACTGCATCGTCTGGCAACGTAGTATTTTTTTTTTTTTATTTAAATAGTAATATTTCGATGACGTATTTCTTGGTTGTAATCGTAAGTGGTACCTTTCTCTTAGTTATTTCCTCAATGGCATTACGTAACGGGGCTTGTTATTGTGATCGATCTCACCGTCGCAAATGTAATTCCGATGATGATGACGATGACAGGAAATGATACCTGAGGATATCCTCAATTTGGTAATGAACCAATCATTACCAATACTAGGGTATATTGGCTTACTTAATCATTATATGATCACCGTAGTAAAATCCCTCACAGTGGGGCCCCTGCCGATCGTACATCAGGGTTAGTCTTGGCACTTTTCAAATGACCTTGGGGTTTTCTAAGAAAACCTCGTAGTTGATATGATGTTATCTCACAATATAACTGAGTTATTTAATTATTTGAACAATTGACGATCCCTTTGTACTTTCTAGATCTCGCCAGATTAACGACAGTGGGGGTTAATTTTTTAATCCTGTTTATGTGTCACGTGAATACGAGTCACGTGAAGGATGCCATGGTTCCGATTACACCATAATAGATTTGGACGCACTTGGCTTACCAAAACCGTGTCATGTTCCCCGAGGAATTACGGGCGCCGCCCGTAGTTAAAGAAGAAGGGGGGTTTCGGCGGACTCGACTGATATCAATCACACGATGGTTCCGGTCAGATTCTGTGGTTTCGTCGACTCCCCCTCGGCCAGAATCCCCAGCAATTAGTGAAGATGTCGACGGCAACGGCAACGGCAACGACCTTGGCATCGATAACAGCATCCCTGACTTGTCTCAAGAGTTCCAACCCCAAGAGGCGATGGCTACCGACGTGGCCGAAGATACTACCGTCAGCCCAACCAAGGAGCCCCCTCATTTCACCAATAAACCGCCATTAGTCAAGTTGCGGAGTTTTTTCCGGTTATCCCAGCAACCACTGCTGACTCCTCCCGAACCATTCCCTCTGGTATCCAGTGGTCATGAATTAGATCGAGAAGAAGTGGTGGTGCCATCACCACCTCAGCTGCCCCTGAATCGAGGGTCGAGGTCAGCAACCGTCACCAAGCTGATCCCACTGCTGGAAATACTGGAAGATACCGATGGGTCCCAACAACCCCTGACACATAACTTATTAAAAGTCGATCATTTGATGAAGCGGATTTTGCGTAAGCGGGCGCTGTCGCTGCCCACCCGTCCTGGGCTGATCGCCATCGCCCATTCGTCGTCGTCAAACCCGCAATCTAACCAAGAGGAGGGTGACGACTTTGACCATGATCAAACATTTGTCGTTGTCCCCACTCTGCCTCCGCCAAATGACAAAGAATTGCATTCTCCAAAGCTGCCGGCAAAGCTGCCAGCAAAGCCGGTGCTCTCGCTGGCATATTTCCAACATCAAGGACTCCCCCCACATGCGGTCACCGAACAACTCTCGCCTCCAAAACAATTTATCAACGATGCATCGGGACTGGTACAAGTTCAATTGCGCCATAACGATCTGGTATTGCTGTTCTCTCCCTTGCCCCAGTCGCTGCAACCACTGGCAATCAACCTGCCTCGATTGCGTCCCCGGTCTCCCGAGAAGAAGCCACCAATTATCCTAGAAAATCTTGAAACATCGATTCGGGCGCTGGCGGATCTGATTGGCATGCAACCGTATTTCCCTAACGACGTTCCCACCGGGGTAGATGCTCCAACTGAACCCTCAGTTGATGACACTCAACCTCCAGTCACTGGATTCCAACGTACCCTTAGACGAGTGGCCCTGGCACCATTGGTACTGAGATTATTGGCAGATAACAACAACTCCCAATCTAATCAATCAATAAATCACCTTGCTCCTCCACCAGCAATTGTGGTAGGTGATGGTGAAGAACCATTTGATGTCCTGAAACACATTGGGGAAATCAAGGTCCGTCCCCGGACGTATACTCAAGAAAGAATCTACTCCAATGCAGCAACCAAGGTGGTGGAAGCCCAGGTTGATATTGGATGCTTTGATAAATTACGTCTTTTGGGTAAGGGGGATGTGGGTAAGGTATTCTTGGTAAAAGAAAAGGTATCAGGAAAATTATTCGCCTTGAAGGAGTTACTGAAGAAAGAAATGATCGAACGGAACAAGATTAAGCGGGCATTGGCAGAACAAGAGATTCTTGCCACCCTGAATCATCCATTTATCGTTACATTATACCACCTGTTCCAACTGGATGAACTGTTGTATCTTTGCATGGAATATTGTATGGGAGGGGAATTTTTCCGGGCCCTTCAAACTCGTCAAACAAAACTGATTTGTGAAAATGATGCCCGGTTCTATGCTGCTGAAGTAACTGCTGCTTTGGAATACTTGCATTTGATGGGGTTCATTTATCGGGATTTAAAACCGGAAAACATCTTATTGCATCAACTGGGACATATTATGCTTTCTGATTTCGATCTTCTGAAACAACTGGGACTGTCTAAGAATCCAGGAATGCTGTTTGGTGGTGGTCATACTCAAGTCGTCGATACCAAGGCATGTATCGATGGGTTCCGGACCAATTCCTTCGTGGGTACGGAAGAGTATATTGCCCCTGAAGTTATTCGTGGTAATGGTCATACCGTAGCCGTTGATTGGTGGACATTGGGGATCTTTATCTACGAAATGATGTTTGGTACCACTCCATTTAAAGGTCTGGACCGCAAACGCACGTTTGCTAACATTTTAAAGAAAGATGTCAAATTCTTGGATACCCAACCGGTACTGCTGCAAGGGAAAAACCTCATCAAAAAACTCTTGATCAAGGATGAACTGAAACGATTAGGGCTGAAGCTGGGAGCCCTGGAAGTGAAGAACCATCCCTTTTTTAAAACGACGCAATGGGCGCTTTTAAGAAATCAAAAACCCCCAATGGTTCCGGTATTGACCAAGCTGAATAACCCTTACAAATATGACCCCAGATTAGATGAGGATGAAGAAAAGGGTAACCCGTATACTGGGTCCCCTGGTGAGGACGACCCATTTGCAAAGTTTTCTCTGGTTACTTTACAATATGTCGAAGGAGAGAATGAAGATACAATTGACGATGGTGACGCCAATACCAGTGTCCGCTACGTGTGAATGATGATACGGAATGAATAAACGAATAACGATTATTATCTATCGAGTCAACTCGTATAAATCCCCCAATTTACTAGCATAATAAGTAGGCTTTTCATTAGCCGCCGCCACTGATTGTTCGGTTTCAATACCGGTGAGTACCAATAAAGTATCAAGGCCACCGTCACGACCAAACTTCATATCAGTATTGAGTCTATCCCCCACCATAAGTCCAAGTTTAGGGTTTTCCGCCAACCCAGGGTTTTCTGCCTTGATAGCATTCATCATCGCTTGATTAGGCTTACCACAAACAGCATCAGGTTGTCTTCCTGCCCCGTACAGTACCAGTTCAATGATCGACCCTGCCCCCAATAATAATTTCCCATGGGCAGGGAAGGTCAGGTCGATATTGGTAGCAATAAATGGCAACCCCTTTAATAAATATTGAAGAGTGGCCGATAATTTAAGATAACTGACATTGAAAGATAACCCTGCCACCACGCATCCAACTGCTTCATCCAATTTGGTGATCCAAGCCGAGGTATCATCAAATGGTTTAACACTCTCTTCTGCCAATTGCTTATCAGTACCACCAACGGTTTGGTACCCTCTTTCTTGGAGTTCAGTTTCAATACCCTTTTCCCCTAACACCCATACCTTTTTATCCTTGGGAAGCTTTAAGATCTTATCAACATACACCGCCGTGGCAAATGACGAGCCAAATACCTCCAGTTTTTCGATTTCATGAATTCCCAACCCATCAAACTTTTTCAAATAATCATTTCTCAGCTTTGACGAGTTGTTTGTGACGAAATACACCTTCTTTTGGTGTTGTTTTAACAAGTGGATCGTTTCGGCAACATGGGGTAAAAGGTGATTACCCGTCCAAATAACCCCATCACAATCAAAGAGAAAGTAATCGTATTTGGTTAATAACTCTTCCACTTGGGATTTGCTGGTGATCTTTGTTGGCATGTGGTTATGACAAATATAACGGTTGACTGCTGTGCGAAAGCCGTTGTGGGGCGATACATGAGCCCTGGTCATAGAATCAAGACGTTCCCACCGAATCGATGATAGGCGAATAATCATTCTCAAATAATTGGATGATAATGGTGTTGGTCCCTCCTAGCCAATATATAGTGATATAGCTATAGTTAAGTAAATGGTGAATATCTTCCCCCTAGTTACCATTCTCCACTATATTTAGCTATTATCATCGATGGTATGGGGTTGGTCTCTCAATGGTAGATCTCTTAGACTTGGTTCTTCATTATGAGGGATCACCTTTTGGGGGTATGACTAGTGCCTTCCATCAACCACGGATCCTTTTTATGGTGAGGGGTGTTGTTGTTTTATGATGAGGGGAGTTATTGGGGGAAACGGGTCGTCGTCACCGTGTCGTCATGGTGGGTTCAATCTCCACTTCGTTTACAGTACGGTTGGGGTCGATTTTAATACCCCCGGATAGCAACCTTACTTTAACAATCAAAGTTGATTCCATGTTTGGTTCCCCTCATTTATCACACCGTTCGAGGGTATCCCCTCTTGGTCATCATCATTACCCTTTTAGTGATGGTAACAGGTTTGTTGTTAAAAGATGAACCTATTGACTCGGAACTGTTGACTCATAGCCACCGATAACCGAACTTCGAGTCAAGCCTGTTTGAAGATTACCCCTAGTTGATGTTTCATTTCATTTGTTTGTTGGAATTGGTCGTCAACGTGACGTTTCACGTGATGTGATTACTCCACATTTCAAACTACCCCACCAATATCAACAATAGATATCATAGCAACTACTAGTAAATGTCGCTAATTGTTGGATAATCCTCGATGATAAGGTGATTAAATTTGTAGACATTTGTAGACATTTTATCACCCCATTATTCTATCCTTATTTCGTCGTCGCCTCAGCAATTGGCGGAAAACTTTCAAGTTCTCCGATGGAGTTTATTTTCGCCGGCTGAAACTTTCAACCGCCAATGAGTGATTATACCTTTACTTTTCGACCGATGCCGACGTCCTGCATACCGCCAAACAAATCAATAACCTAATATTTTCATCATTCTATATTAAATAAACCCCATTTATAAATCATTTATAAGGAGTTTTAGATATATATAATGGACTCATTCATTTACCTACGGGATATTACCACTTCTAACCTTTTCTTACGATTAATCCCCTAGTCTTCGAATGCACCACTTGCATCACCACCTGACGCCGGCTGTAACCGGTACGCCCAAAGTTTAGACAATGATCGATTCAATTGGGGGACAAAATGAAATATACGGGCTAACCAGATCTTGAGCTAACGGCTGAATAGGTTCAGCCTTACCTTGACCCCTTTACCCCACAAAACCCTTAAAGGGTGCCCCCAATATCAAAAACGCACCTTTGCGTCGGTGTATTGAATATACTCAATTTAGTAGCCTACCTCAAAGGCCGCAGAAGTAAAAGTTTTACCGATCTCCCGATGTCGTACACTAACCGCCAAATTTTCAACCAATAAATCCAAATAAACCATGTAGTAAATCCCTTTCTTAATCTTCATTACCCATAGCTAAAAACCGTAGCATTTCCACCTTCATTTTCCCTAGAGTTTTCATCAAATTCTCCTCGGTTTGGATACGGCGCTAGATGTATATACGGCTGAAGATGGCATATGCAGTGAATAGTATATATAAAGACCTTCACCCGCCTAAACAAACTTGTTTTCCCCCTACCATAGCATTCAATGAGTTCATCTGACTCTCATCTGGTGGATCACATCAGTATCAACCTGGAAAAGGTGGATAACTACCATCCTAATATCGGACATGAAGCTTCTCAAATTAGACTGAGAGCGCTGTTGTATCATAAGGATGATGATGACACTGAACTTTTACAAAATAACCCTGGGGTACAAAAGGTGGTATCCAAGCTTGAAGAAAAAGCTGGTAAGTTGGGTCCCCTTGAAAACCCTTATGATATTGAAAAAGTTGAAACTCATCCTGACCCTAACTCCGACTTTAATGAAAATGATCCTTGGAAATACCCTATTGATGAAGAAACTGGGTTAAGAATCGTTGATTGGGTCGAAGGTGACTCTCAAAACCCAAAGAATACTTCTAACTTGAAGAGATGGATGTATACTTTGGTATTGGGGTTGGTTTGTTTCGTGGTTGCTCTTGGGTCGGCCATTGTCACCGGTGATTTGGAACGTCCCGCTGCTTACTTTAAAGTTTCCGAAGAAGTCATCATTTTGGCCTCAGTTACCATGTTTGTACTTGGGTTTGGGTTTGGTCCGTTGGTTTTCGCCCCCATTTCCGAAGAAATTGGTCGGAAACCCGTTTATGTCGTTACTCTTGCCGTCGCCATTGTTTTCATCGTTCCTTGTGGGGCCGCTAAGAACATTGGTACCTTGATTATCTGTCGGTTGATCGATGGGGTTGCTTTCTCTGCTCCTATGTGTCTTATTGGTGGGTCTTTAGCTGATTTCTGGGATGGTCCTCAAAGAGGGGTGGCCATGGCCATCTTCTCTGCTGCTCCATTCTTGGGTCCCGTCATGGGTCCTATCTTTGGTGGTTTACTTTGTGATAATGCCCCCACCTGGAGATGGGTTTACTGGACTTTCTTGATCATTTCTGGGTTCGTATACATCATCTTTGTGTTGTTGGTGCCTGAAACCCATGCTTCTACTCTTTTGAAGAAGCGGGCAAAGAAGTTGAGAAAGAATACTGGGGACAACAGATACAAGACTTTGGGTGAATTGAAGCCTCGGTCTTTTAAGGAGACTGCCAAGGTATCGTTGTTACGTCCCTTTGCCTTGTTATCGGAATTGATTGTGTTCTTGATGACGATGTACATGTCGGTGTTGTACGGTTTGCTTTATATGTTCTTCTTTGCTTACCCCATGGTTTACCAAGAAGGTAAGCACTGGAATGCTTCCATGACTGGGGTGATGTTTATCCCCATTGGGGTTGGTGTGCTTGCTGCTACTGCCGTGGCACCTCTCTTCAATGTTCAATACAACCGGAAGGCTCAACAATACCGGGACAGAGGTGAATTGCCTCCCGCTGAATTACGGTTGATTCCCATGATGATTTCTTGTTGGTTAGTCCCCATTGGGTTGTTCCCCTTTGCTTGGTCTTCTTACCCTCATGTTTCATGGGCTGGGCCTTGTTTCTCGGGGCTTGCCTGTGGGTTTGGGTTCTGTGGGTTGTATAATCCCGCCAACAACTATATCGTTGATTCTTATCAACATTACGCCGCTTCGGCATTGGCAGCCAAGACTTTTGTCAGATCGATCTGGGGGGCTTGTGTTCCCTTGTTTACCATTCAAATGTACCACAGATTGGGGTATGAATGGGCTACCTCTTTGATGGGGTTCATTTCTTTGGCTTGTTGTGCCATCCCCTACTTGTTCTACATTTATGGGGCCAAGATCAGATCGTTTTCCAAGTACGCCTACGATGGCTAGGCTCAAATCGCATGATACCATATTTAATAATCTTATAGTGAATAATAATAATATCAATCTAATGATAGTGAGTCTCTATTAATCTATAAACAGTTACTTCTGACTCAATAATGCGTTGAACTGGTGATTAAATCCTTTATCACCAATGATCTCTTCGGTGACCCGATCTTCGGTGGACATGGTCTCATCGAGGGCCAATTCCCATAATGCCCGATTCTTCTTGGTCGTTTGATGGTGTTTTGTATGATATGACAACCCCTGTTTACTCCATTTTTGCTCTTTAGCCATCTTCCATAATCGACGGGCTGGTGGCGCCGTCGTCTTGGCTCCCAGAGCAATCAATTCTTGGAACCAAAGTCTGGCGACGGCAAATTGCTTCCGTTGATAATGATACTCGATAAATGGCCATAATTGATTGAATGTAAATGGGATATTCCCCCTTCGGGCTTCCCTTATCGTTGCTACCGCAAATTGATAGTCATTATTGGCAAACGCTGCCGTGATTAACACATCATACAACGAGGTTGTTCTCTTTGTTCTTGCCATGGGGTAATTGGTAAAGAAATCTTGGGAAATCTTCTTAGCAATGGCATAATTGTCGCCATTGGTATTAATGACAAAACTAGCCAGAGGAGTAGGAAACTTCCGGAGTAAACAATTGATCCACACCACCAATACTCTATCGGATGCTGGCAACATCGTTGATCCAGTATATTGGGTATATAACTGTTGAATCAACTGGGGTGTTCGTTCATGCTTTGATAATGATTTGATGATGGTTTCATAAACGTTGGCTAGCATGGCATGGGGCATGAGTTGATCATCAACAACTAATGCTCGTTCAACATTAGCCGGAGTAATTTGGGCATCAGGATCATCATAAACCAACTCAATCAATCCGAGTTTAGCAAATAGTTCTTGACATTTGGGGTAAAACGCCACGAGGTATCCCATGACGATTGTAGGTTGGTTAGGGAATTTCGACCGAATCAAAAGCATAATTTCTTCAACCAATTGTTGTCTTTGTTGAGGAAGTAACTCTTCGAGTACCACCAGGTTAACGATGGTGAGGGCATTGTCAAATTGTCCATTGAGTCGTAACCGTCTCATGATGATCAACCATGTACTAAAAGTGATGTCAACATTCATTTGTTTCATGTTGGATAATACCAGCATCATCCCACTTGATCCATGAGTGAATTCTATCACCAGGGATAAGATTGCTTCCATCACCAATTGATGATGGTGTTGATCAGCCTCATTGGCCTCTTCATACTTGGCCACCAATAATTGAAGGTACATCAGAGCTTGAGTCATTTGTTTGGCATTGGTTGCCCTGATGCAATGGTGGTGTAAATCCTCAATTGTGAAGAACAGCTTCATCCTTGCCAATTGGAGACTGTTGAGGTTAGGATTGACGGTATCCTTCCATCGAGGATTAAGGAGCCCCGTTCGACCAACCACTTGATCGATATTACTACCATTAGTCAATGTCTTCTTTAAGAATACAATTTCCTCGCTATCCTTGGTAGTGATATTCGCCAGCACCATATAAGCAAATAGATGATTAAACTGGGAAGGAGTAGCAATCTTCATGATCTTATGATATAGTTGTTTTTCAAGGAGGATGGGGGTAGGATTAACCCGATCACATTGATGAATCTTATCGAGATATTCAAAGAGAAACCCTTGTCGATGAGGATGGTCTTTCCCTAGACGAACAATGCCGGAAATATTCTTTATAAGAAGTCGACGTGCTTTATTCAGCTTTGGATTGACTTGCCATTCAAATATCCCCAGTTTAACATCGTCATTGGCCAATTGTTTCCTAATAGGATCGATGATCAACTTTTGGAGTTCTTGAGGGGTTGCCTGCCAAAATCGGGCGACAAATCGGGGATTTGATAATATCAGTTCGGTTAATACCGTAACTATTTGCGATAGGGTGTCATGGAAGGCATCTTTATTTTCATTAGCTTCATTCAGGAGGTTTTTTAAGTACCGTTCTAGCGACACTTGGCGCCAAGTCGATAACAGCGATGCTGGGGGTAATTTCCGTCGTTTATAAATGGACAATGAACGTTGGGGTATTATATACGGTCGTAGGAAAGGTATAATTGAGGGGTAACGTAGTCGAAACCTCGAGACTCCGACTCGGATCATTGGTGGTGGGTTAAATGGTTAGTGCGAAGAGATGATATGGGGAAGTATCAACCTGGGGTGAGGAAGCCAATGGGAAATAAGTGGGAATACCAGTGGTAGTGAAATGACTAGAGAATTAAGTCCATCTAGAGTTTTTCAAATTGTGATATTTTGGAAATTTTTCATTCATTTGCAATAACCATCCCCAGAGTAAAATATCAAGACAAAAAAAGAAGTCTAGTATCTTCTAATAGAAGTAGATACAACCAGTAGTCTTTCCTATATATTGAATAATCATTGTTAACTTGTTTTATTATCTATAACCCATTTACTCTTTCATTTCAACATCTTCTATTACATCATCCACTGATTCGCCAATATCATTTTGCTCCATTTCTACGTCCTTATTATCATCGTTTTCGTTTTCGGTTATCCCCATTGTTTTTCTTACCTGTTTCACCTTGTTGACCATTGGCATCAATTGTTTGATGATAAATCCATCCATTTCTTTACTCCGAGTCAGCCATTCATCATGGGATTGCTTCACAGCAGCTTGTACCCGTTTGGCCACTTCCACCCGTAGTCGCCACATTAACTGATTGGTATATTCATGCTTAAACAATAAAGAATAATCGGCATCGGCCGCCACCAATTGTGGAGCACCTGGATCCAGCAGAGACTCCCACAACACTAGTTTAAGGGGAAATTTTGATCTTTCGGGATGATCTTCCAATAACTGATTGATGACTTTCTTTAACCGGTCATCAAATTCATCTTCGTTCATCACCGCATCCAATGTTGACCTACTGATCTCCAAGGTGGGGAGATTAAGGTCATCGGTCTTACTAGTAAACTCATCAACTTTGACAAGTGTCTGTTGACCTTGTTGGGCAGTTTCATTCAATTTCTGATTGATATTGACCATGGCGTCACCAAACTTATCAATTTGATCATTCTCCCATCGTTTAAATAACCTCAAGGTCTCATTGACTCGGTACAGTTCTACAAGGAAATCCTTGGGTGACCCCTTACCATCTAATAACTCCTCGGCAGAGTCAAACGAACGAAGGGTTGCCCGAAGACGCTCTTGGAGGGACATGCGCGGCACAAATTCCAATGGTGGTGAAATGATAGATATATAGGTGCACTAGACCCCACTCACCAAACATAGAGATGACGAATGGGGGGAGGGGGGGGGAATACCCTGGTTAACGCAACACTCAATAATTGATATATATATATATATATTCATATACCACCATCACCTCGATCTTACCTATCAAATAAATTCATTTCTTCTCCAGAGCATCAACAACCCTTTCGTCCCATGGTGCGACTAGGTACGCGTCTCATTCATGTCAACTCCAACTCAAGTGGCTAATGATCTATATCAGGCAAGCAAGATTCTAAGTGACCTTCAACTCTATCATGGAGCCAAATGGGCTGCTGAAGCTGCTAGTGGACTCCCACCAACTGAATCAATCGACCCCAACCATCACCTTGATTCTCCAACCGACTATTATCAATGTAACCTTCAAGAGATGGCCAAATTCAGATTGGCACAAACATACTTTGCATGTAAGGAGTTTGATCGGGCTGCTCTTGTTCTTCAAGGACTTAAACTGGGATGTTGTGTATTCTTACGGCTATATTCCCAATATATCGCCATTGATAAACGTACTAGTGAAGATAGTGATGGTCTGATTAATCGAGCAGTTACCAAGGGAGTTCTTGATGATGAGGAGATTAATAGACCTCAGCTTGATCTGAGAGATGGTGACAATGGCTCATTAGCGAAGATCATCAGCGAAATCGATTCGTTAATCAAACGGAATGATGTGAACCCGTTTTTATTATATTTGGCAGGGGTCATCTATAATAAAAAGAAAAACTATAATGTGGCTGCTCAATGCCTATATAAGCTGGTGATGCAATTTCCTTGGAATTGGCTGGCATGGCAAGAATTAGCAGCCACGCTCACCTCGATGGAAGAAGCGGTACAATTGTTGAGTAAATTGAAACAATCACCACCTAAGCCTCAGTTAATTACCGATATATTTGAGGTGGTGGTATTACAACAATTTTACCAGAGCTCACCCGAATTAACTGAGCGGTTGACTCAACTCCAACTGGCGCTCCCCCATTTTTCATTTTTGAAAATCCAACAGTTCCTTATTGCATACCACCTGATGGATTATGTTAAAGCAGAACAAGTTTATGATGAGATTCTTGTGCTGGATCCTCTTCGGTTAGATGATCTCGACACTTATTCTAATATGTTGTACGTGATGGAGAAGAGATCAAAATTACTGTATTTGGCCCATTATGCCCTGCAAATCGATAAGTTCCGTCCCGAAACCTGTTGTGTAGTTGCCAATTATCATCTGATGAAAGGGGAACACGAAAAATCGATCATGTACTATCAACGGGCGTTGGCATTGAACAAATACTGTATATCGGCATGGACATTGATGGGCCACGAATTTGTTGAATTGAAAAACTCCCATGCTGCCATTGAAAGTTATAGACGAGCGGTGGATACTAATCCTAAGGATTTCCGGGCGTGGTATGGATTGGGTCAAGCATATGAAGTATTGGACATGAACCTCTATGCCCTTTACTATTACCAAAGAGCTACCAATCTTCAACCCATGGATAAACGAATGTGGCAAGCATTAGGCAATTGTTTTGAAAAACTGGATAAATTAGAAGAGGCAATCAAAGCATTTGAAAAAGCTCTTATGATCGATTCCAATAAACTGGGACGCCATCATGATGGAGATGAAGATCCATCATCCCTGCTGGAAGTGGAACCTCATGTGGTGTATCGGTTGGCGATGCTTTCAGAAAAGTTGGGTAGATCCCAAGATACCTTACGATTTATGAACCTTTGCTTCAGCCAAGAATATGAATGGGGAGAAACAGATGAAACGATAAAGGCAAGATTATGGTTAGCCCGTCATGCCTTGGAAAACCGTCGGTTTGAACGGGCGTATGAATTGGCTAAGGATGTCAACCGGGGTAACGTCCATGATATCGAAGAAGCAAGGTCAATTGCCAGAGATGCTCGGAGTAGAATGAAGTAGAGGGACATTAATAATAACATAATTATGACGTGTCTATTCCTTTTTAATCGTCAGTGACATTTTCTTCATCCTCACATAAAATGGGTCGAGACATCTTCGCACCCTCATTGTATCCCCCTCCACTCATGCTGACACGAAAGGTGCAAAAGCGCCGGAATAAGATTACTGCCGGGGAAATTCGTCGACGCAAGCGAGATATCTTTAGTCGGGTTCATTATTTCAATTTGATCACTGTGGCCATTCTTCCACTGGTGACGTTGTTGTATCTAGTCTACAATGGTCTCCCCATTATCCCTGATAATCAGGCAACCTTCATTTGGGGGTTGATTTATTTTAACATTACCATGCTTGGATTCACTTGTGGCTATCACAAATACTTTGCCCATAAACTGTTTGCCACTTCGCTGGCGATGGCTACGGTTATGGCGATGTTAGGGCTGCTGATTGGCGTTGGTAGCGTGAGATGGTGGGTGGGGTTACATCGGGCTCATCACCATTATGTCGATGATGCTGAAAAAGATCCTTATAGCATTAAACGTGGGTTGTTATGGGCTCATTGGGGGTGGTTGATTCGGATCCCCAAGACAAACTTTTTAGATGAAACTATCGAGAATGAGTTCCCCCATGTCATCAATGAACAAGAGAGTATCGATGTGGATATGGTTGAACTCGTGAATAATCAAAGCCCAAAGTATTTGATCCATTGGATGGTGTTTGGGGTGGTCATCCCCATCTTGGTTACTGTCTACGTTTGTCATGACCTGTGGATTAATGGATTGGTTTATGTGGGGCTTTTACGAATGGCCATTTGTCAGCAAGCGGTGCTCTTGACTGAAAGTATTTGTCATAAAAACCTGCTTCATTTTATCTTCCCCACCAAACCCTTCACCGATAAAAATTCAAGTGTCAATGCCAATAACCCGGTGATCGCTTTTTTAACCTATGGTCAAGGCCACCAGAATTTCCACCATGAGTTCCCCCACGATTACCGCAATACTCTGAGTTACTTTGCATACGACCCTACCAAGTGGACATTATGGATTCTATCAAAGTTTGGAATTGTGTGGGACTTGTGTAGTACCCCAGAAAACCTCATCGTTCAATTAATGATCCAACAACAACAAAAGATCATCAACCAAATGAAACTGCAATTGAATTGGGGGACACCAATCTCCAAGCTACCCATTATCAATACCAAAGATTTCAACCGCATTTGTGAAGAAGTGGCCGATAAAGATCGGATTTACATTGTCATCCAGAATATTATTCATGATATCACCCCATTTATGGATCAACATCCAGGAGGGGTACCATTATTACGAGCCAGTCATGGTAAAGACGCCACCAAAGCGTTTTATGGTGGGGTTTATGGCCATCTGACCGCTGCTACCAACCTATTAGCAACGATGAGAATTGGAGTGTTACTGACGGGGAATGAAGAAGATGTATGGAAGCGGGTCGCCAGTGAAGAGGCGGTGATTAATGACGACAGGGGGTCCCGGGCGTATCAACTGGCAGAAGCAGCCTAATCGACGTCCACTCCCTTTAATATATTAAAATCAATAGCGATTACACAATGTCATGTGGATGGTGACGTAATGATTATGCACCAAACAATAGTCATAGACAAGGGAAAAATTTCCCAACATTTTTACCACGCCATCAATATGTTTAATCCACCGTTATTCATTACCTATTTCTTCATTCCGTAATTTAGTTAGTGCTTCTCATGCTTTTGCCAATCTTAGTCGACGTATCATCCGAGGGAATGACAGGATAACGGTCGACGCACATGTGAGGTTTAGTGATTACCATCTCCGAGATATCATTACTATAAACGTCGACGTTAGTGGGTGGTTGTGGGTAGTAACGGAGGTGGGTAGTGAAGCAGAGTTAGCGAAGAACGATTGGGACAATACCCTCGGAAAGGGAGGAAAATGTTAGTTCCCCCCTCGGAAATTATAAGCTAGCAATATCCAACGTAAATACCCGGGTGAATCCCCCGATAATATAACCAATATTAACGGAGTTAATTGCCTATACCCTCGTAGGTGATTGTCGTCCTCCCCATTTGCGTGTGCGCTTGCTGGAAAAATTCTAACTGACAAAGCGGCGACACCCCCAAAATTAATTCACCTCGGTGCAGTTTGTCAAGGGTAACTCAGATGAACAAGGCACGAGACACTACCACCAAGGGTAAATATACCCTTAATGACTTCCAGATTCTTCGCACGTTGGGCACGGGGCTGTTTGGTCGAGTCCATCTTGCTCGACTGGTTCACAACGGGAGATTCTATGCGATGAAGACTTTGAAGAAGGAAAGAGTGGTGAGTATGAAACAGGTGGAACACACCAATGATGAGCGGCGCATGCTTAAGTTGGCTCAACATCCATTTATCATCAGAATGTGGGGAACCTTTCAGGACTGTCATAATTTATTTATGATCATGGATTATATAGAGGGGGGCGAATTGTTTTCGCTATTACGAAAGCTGCAACGGTTCCCGACGCCGGTGGCAAAGTTCTATGCCGCCGAAGTGTTCCTTGCCATTGAATATTTGCACAATTTGAATATCATCTATCGGGACCTAAAACCAGAGAATATCTTGTTGGATAAAAATGGTCACATCAAGTTGACCGATTTTGGCTTTGCTAAAGAGGTGACCGATGTTACCTATACTTTGTGTGGTACCCCGGATTATATTGCTCCTGAAGTGGTGGCGACAAAACCTTATAATAAACTGGTGGATTGGTGGTCATTTGGCATCTTAATCTTTGAAATGTTGACGGGGTATACCCCGTTTTATGACCCTACGCCAATGAAAACCTATGAGAACATTTTAAACGGTACCATTACTTATCCTGATTATTTACCCCCGGATATCTTGGATTTATTACAGAAGTTGATCGTCAAAGATTTGAGTCAGCGGTTGGGGAATTTACAAGGAGGCCTGGACGATGTGAAGAATCACCCGTGGTTTAAAGAGGTGATATGGGAACGATTGTTACTGCGGGATATCGAAACTCCTTATGAACCCCCCATCACCCTGGGGGTGGGAGATACTTCTCAATTTGATAGATATCCCGAAGACAAAGATTTAGATTATGGCATTGCCGGCGTTGATGACCCTTACGGCGCCCTTTTTAATGACTTTTAAATGTAATATAGGTCTGGTACCACCGCCCCGGTTGACGTGTCCATAGCCATCTGATGTGAGGTTGCTAATGTAACATAATTCTTCACCAGTTACTAAGCAATAATGTCATCCATCCCATTACACCTCAATTCAATCAGGGTTATAAGTTTAATTTTACAGTTTTAAATTTATTACCATTGTACCAAAAAAAACAACCCCGTACTGCATATTATGATCAATTGTTTAAAAACATTCAACCAATATTCTTTTAAACTATTCTCAACTTGAAATCGTATTTGCCATTCTCGTCGCCTTCTCTTTTCTTTTTCAAATTTGTAACCACTAACCCAGGTGGTGGTCTCCTGCACATTGCTTTCTTTTTTTTTTTGGGTTTATGGTGGCCAACAACAGGACATATTGTTCCGAAGGGAGTTAATCATCTATGTTAGGGTTATGGTTACATCAGCAGAGGTCAAACCCCGATGATTATCAACGTGCTTATAAATCACAAAGGTCAAAAACCTTATGAAAACTGTGGCGCTTGCTTCCTCGACTAGTGCCACATTAATGTGAAACACTGCTTTGTAATTGCTTGGCCCGTCTCATCGTGCGTTACCTGCAGGCGATGCCACTTTATGATGCCGTGAGCTGATATATATAAAACTGCTTTAGCACCGGTCACTAATCACTGTAATTACCATGACTCTTGATCATCAACAATCCTATGCCTTTGGCACTCAAGCCATTCACGCTGGTGCCCCTATTGACCCCACAACCGGGGCAGTGATCGCCCCCGTGTCCTTGCTGACCACGTTTGCCCAACTGGAACCTTCTAAACCTTTGGGTGCTTATGAATACTCGAGATCGGATAACCCTAACCGGAACAACTTTGAAACCGCCGTGGCTGCTTTGGAACTGGCCAAGTTTGCCATTGCCGTGTCTTCGGGGCTGGCGGGTACCGCCTTGGTGATCCAATCGTTGCCCATTGGCTCTCATATCATCTCTGGGGGTGATGTTTACGGTGGTACTCACCGTTACTTCACCAAGGTTGCTAACACCCATGGTGTTGACGCCACCTTTGTCAAGGATCTCGAACAAGATCTCGAATCTGCCGTTACTGACAAGACCGCCTTGGTTTGGTTGGAAACTCCCCTGAACCCCACTCTTTCCGTCACTTCCATCGCCAAGGTTGCTGCTACTATCAAGCAACTTAACCAAACCAGAGAAACTCCTATCTTGTTGGCTGTTGACAACACCTTCTCCTCGCCTTATATCACCAACCCTTTGAACCATGGCGCTGATATCGTCTCCCACTCGGTTACCAAGTACATCAATGGTCACTCCGATGTTGTCATGGGGGTGTTGGCCGTTAACTCCAGCGAATTGCACGACAAGATCAGATTCCTTCAAAACGCCATTGGTGCCGTTCCTTCTCCCTTTGACCTGTGGTTGGCTCACAGAGGGTTGAAGACCTTGCACCTTAGAGTTCGTCAAGCTTCTGTTTCTGCTCAAAAGTTGGCTGAATTTTTGAAGGCTCACCCCAACGTCAAACACGTTAACTACCCTGGTCTTGAAGATCACCCCAACCAAGCTGTTGTCAAGAAGCAACACCGTGATGGTCTTGGTGGGGGGATGATCTCTTTTAGAATCAATGGTGACGCCACCAATGCCTCCAAGTTCTGTTCCACTACCAAGTTATTCACTCTTGCTGAATCTTTGGGTGGGATTGAATCGTTATGTGAAGTGCCTGCCGTCATGACCCATGGTGGTATCCCTAAGGAACAACGGGAATCGGTTGGGGTTTACGATGACTTGATCAGATTGTCGGTTGGTATCGAAGACACCGACGATTTGATTCGCGATGTTGATCAAGCTTTGAAGGCTTCTGCTTAAATCGAAAAATTACTATAGTACGGATCTAATAGACTTAATAATGACAACATGGAAGATAACCAATTTAACCCTAACTGAATTAAAAAATGGTCCTGCATTGGGTGCTGGCGCGGATATAGCGAAAACCTAAACGCGCATTGGAACTTTTTTCAATTGCTCATCACTCCATCTTTTGATGGAGGGAAGAGTAGGGATGGATAAAGAAAGTGACACATCTCCTCCTCGGAGACTCCATGGGATGGTTACTGATACGTCTTTCCAAGATTGAATTCGAGATACATATTTTCCATGTGAAGCGTATTGTGGTCCCATTTTGTCTACGATATTGTTATTAGATGAGTGTGGGAAAGAACCCTTGAGACATTGACGTAAATTGCTATATGTTATAGTAGCACTGATATTTATGTATTGCTATTATTGTAATCGTAGGTTTATTCTACCTTAGCGGGAATTTTGGGTCTAGTGCTGTCAAAACAGCCACAGTTTTTCCCGTGTGGGGTTTACATTTGGATAAATCACTCAATGGTGAAAATGTAGAATGAACTTGTAGTAAAGCTAGACACGGGCTTACGTTAGGGTATACCCCTTTGGAATACTCTTCATTTTTCATCATATTTCTACCCTCTATCTGATGTTAATCAGCAACGATCAATAGCGCCAGATGAAAAATTGTGGTGGCGGTCATCTCGGCACGTGACTTACCGTTTGTATATCCCATCAAAAAGGGGTAAGCAAAAGTTACATACAGAGAAGGCTTTTCAAAATTTAAATGGTTAATAATTAAAATATATTACGTAGAATCTTTCCCTTCATTCTCCCCTTCTCCCCTTCTCCACCCCCACAATAATTAAAAGTCGTTAAAAGTCGCTTTCTCCAAATGTGTCAACACGATTGTCTAATCGCTTTGTGATCCGATTTGGATATGTACCGATTATTACACAAAGTAGTTGCAAAAACTGTGGCGTCATGACAAATACTGTCATGGCATGATTCACAGCCGAAATCGGGCGTAAATAGAGAATATATATACCGCTAACATCCCACAACTATTGTTTAATATCAACTCAAGTTTATTATGGCAACCACAGCAACTTTGTACGACCCATCTCAATACAACGCTGAGCACAATGCTCGGACCTTGAGTGGTTCTCTTACTGTGAATAAAGAAAACCAACAAGTACTGAAGTACCCTGAATTTTTGCCGACATGGAATGCTGACCAAAAGTTCTCTCCTTTAGAATACTTTGATCATCATGATAGAGGGGTTTTCGCTGATGTTAATTATAAGAATATCTCATCCTATGCTAATGATGAATACCAAGTTAAGAGAATCACCCCGAAATTCGGTACTGAAATCCGGGGGATCCAACTTTCAGAATTGAATAATGCCGCAAAGGACGACTTGGCAAGATTAGTTGCCGAAAGAGGGGTGGTTGTTTTCAGAGACCAAGATTTCACTTCGAAAGGTCCTCAATTTGCAAAGGAATATGGGTCATACTTTGGTCCATTGCACGTTCATCCTACTCTGGGTACCCCTGAAGGTTTCCCCGAGCTTCACGTTACTTTCAGAGGCGCTTCCAAGCTGGAATTGGAAAAGGCTTTTGCTACCAGAAATAATAACATTGGCTGGCACTCTGATGTTTCTTATGAACTTAACCCTCCTGCTACTACTTTCTTTGCCGTCATCCAAGGTCCTGAACTGGGCGGTGACACCATCTTTGCCGATTGTGTTGAAGCATACAAACGGTTAAGTCCTACCATGCAAAAGATGATCGAAGGGTTACACGTTGTTCATAGTCTGGCAGCACAAGCATTTGCCAACCAAACTGCTGGGGGTATTTCTCGTCGGGAAGCAGTGTCCACCGTTCATCCATTGGTAAGAACTCACCCAGTTACTAATGAAAAGATCTTGTTTATTAACAGAGAATTTTGCACTCGGATCGTTGAATTAAAGAAGGAAGAACTGGACAACTTATTGGAATTTTTAAACCGTCATATTGAATCTGCTCATGATTTACAATTAAGAGCAAACTGGGAACCTAATACTGTGGTGATGTGGGACAACCGTCGGGTGAACCATTCTGCCATTATTGACTGGGATACTCCCGTTGTTAGACATGCATTCAGAATTTCCCCTCAAGGGGAACGTCCAGTGGAGACATTAAACGATTTGAACGACAAAACTTATTTGCAAGAATTGCAAAATTGATGATTTAGGATATGGAAAAAAACTTGGAGTTAGTGAAATGAATTATGAATTTAAAATAATAAAAAATTATTAAAAATCTTGGATAGGGTGACATGCAACATAGGCATCATTCAAATTCAATACTGTTTAAAATTAACCCGAAGTAGTCATGGGGCGTGCCAGGAATAAATGATAACTAATTTAGTTAATTAAGTCGAAGATGATTAAAGTCATGTTGATAAACTATAAACAAAATTAATAGGAACCAAACAATTCAGCAAAAGGTTCAACCCATTCACCCTTGACGCTACGGAAAATGCTGCAACCATTAGAACAATCCTTCAGTAAATCAACCTTGTTTGATTGAATTTTACCGTTGGAAACACTATAGCATTCGAGGTTTGAGTCAGAGTTGGCGCTCTTGACGATGTAAGCCGAGGATCCACCATAGATGAGGTCACCAGGGTAAATGTCATCGAACTTATCTTGGAGCAGGCCATCCTTGTAGGTGGCAACAAGCTTACCAGCCCAGTCACCTCTAGGAACCCAAGCTCCATTGTTAGTACCTTGACCAACCGCTTGGGAAATAAAGTCTTGGTCACTCGATACCGAAGTACCTTCATGAGACCCTAACCAATCAACAATAGATTGACCTTGCTTAATGGCGCTAGCTTCTTTGCCCTTGAATTGAGCATCATCAATCAATTTCAAAGGAGAGGAAACGTATTCCAATAACTTGACATCGCTAGAATCACGAACGTGGAATCTAGCGATAGAAAAGTCATTAAATTGGATGGAAACCCGACCAAACCCTTCTTCGGAAATCGCCTTTGAAACGTTGACAATAGGGGTGCCGTGAGATTGAATGTTAGGGAAGTTTCCATTCTTCAACCAATTGGAACCCAAGTCAAAATCAATATCGGGGCAAGTGGAGCCAACGTAGTCAGCGGTAACTGCAGCAGCACAGAAAGCAATAGGGAGGATGAACTTCATTCTTTTGTTGTTAGTTGGTTATCGATGAAAATAAAGGAGAGACGATCGACAAAGAAGGAAAGTTGGAATTGTTGCCATTGGAATGACTTTATATCAATTGGGCGGTAGTTTTACATGGACATGCATCTTCAACGCGAATTGTAATATGCAATGAACTTCGGAATGTACTAGGTGGAAGCGAACGAAAAATGGGGGGTCTGGGTCGCGGTCAGGGGTGAGTGCATGTGGGGAACACGTAAATAGAATAATATGATGCAGGGGTACGCTAATTTATTATTATCATTCGTTAGAGGTCGTGTTAATTAAACAGTTAAAAAATTGTCATTATTCGATAACAATACTTAGCCAGAGATTTACTTCGTAGGTGATGGGTTGACTATGCGGCTGACCCGGTTCAAGTTGTCAAAAACACGTAGTTGACGGAGTGCATGAGGTGATGATCATTATGGTTTAATGACACAAAACCAGAAGTAGATCAGCCATTGGTATTTTACTCCTTTGAGACATCCAACTACGCACCCTGTAAACAAACAAACCTAAAAAGTTTCTACTTTGTACTAAGAATTTTTAATGTTCCAAAACACGAAGTCCATACTCAATTGAAGCGAGCAACGTTCGACCTGGTATCAACGATTATCAGTATGTAGATGACGAATGAAAATATCAAAGCAAAAAACTTCAACTTGTTGACGACAAATGGTATCGGGCTTGCCGATGATGACTGTCATTGATGATGCTAATGTCATCGGTATTTAAACTAAATCACGTTCACCAGATAAAGTTTTGTATCACATTATCCACGAAATGTGTTTAGAAAGTTGTTAAATTCGGCTTCTGGGTCTTCGTCATTGGTGGGTGCAGTTTCCTTTGCTAATTTCCGTTGCTCGTCAATTTCACGATACTTTCGATTTGACTTTTTAGCTTTGTTTTCCTTTGCTGCCAGTTTGGCTTTGCCAATGATGGAATTTCTACAACCGTCGGGGTTTTGAAGTTCTTCCAATTTTAGAGCAAGGATTTCCCGAGCTCGTTTTCGGTTCAGTTCCTGGGATCGTGAGTATTGACATGTTACAACTATTCCTGTTGGTAAATGGGTAAGTTGGACTTTACTATTGGTCTTGTTAATCTTTTGACCCCCAGGTCCTCGGCCCCCCTTGAGAAATTTCTCATCTAGCTCTTCTTCAACAATAAGCCATCTTGGTCGAGGTGGATATTGGTGTTTCTTAAGAGCTAACGTGGTGGTGGTGGAAAGTTGTCGAAGATGGCCATATCCAAGACGTCGCAACATCGATGACCAATGTGATCTAACCCCGCGACCAAAATATTAACATGCATGGACACCCTTCTATCATGTTATAATTTCCATTAAGCATTATACGGGGACAGAGCAATGTCATTGTTTCGAATTAGATGCATGTTATACAACCAGAGTGGTGGCAGATCCCAGAGTATTCCCAAGTACTTAAGCCATCGGGAAGAATTGATTATTCTGACCATCCGCCCGAATGTCTACCGTTCCTCATTCCGATCTTGCTCCAGAGCGACCATGGCATCATGTTTATGAAGTGATGTTTACTTTTGTTATCATTGTACTTGGCGGTTGTATGTTGGCCAACTATCCATTTAATGTGTTACAAGTGTTTATTGTCTGCGCCAGCTCAATTTCGATAGTATTGGAATTCACCGGTATTATCGTGGAATTAAGTACCGATCATGTTATCCCCGTGGCAATTATCGATGGTACCATGTTTTGCTTATGGACAGGGCTCTGGTCATGGATGGTTCATGATGGAATCAATAGCGATGACTTTTCGGAATGTATGAAGTTTACTATTGAGTATGGCTTGGCCTTTGCCACCTCATTGCTCTATTTATTGGATTGTGTTAATGATTTGTCTTGGTTGTTTTCGTAATTGATTCTATGTGGTTGGTTATCGCCGCACCAATATCAATCCCCAACCATATTTTTAATTATGCATTAATATCATTAATTTTAATTAATTTTGTAAAAGACCTTTCCACGATATGCCGTATATTCAATGTTCTGCCATCGGAGCCGTGTAGTGGTACGTTGCATATCATGGCCGCGTATTGCCGCGATCTCATATAAGGCACATTATCCATTACTGTCATTAGCCCACCTCCAACGATGTCGATTGATCATACCACTCAGTCTAACTACCAACAGTACTCGGTGGTTCTTGGTCAAATCCATATGGATATTGACTTTGATCACAAAGTGGTTCATGGTCAAGTTACTTATACCCTCAATGGGGTAGCGCCAACCATCGAATTGGATACTTCCTTCCTTACCATTCACGATGTTTCAATTAATGGTAAACCAGCCAAGTTCACTGTTCATGCCCGTCAAGAACCTCTTGGGTCAAAACTCGAAATCATCCGTCCTGAAGATACCCCAATTCCCTTTGATGTCACCATCAATTATGACACCACTAATAAGACTACTGCGCTTCAATTTTTGGATAAGGAAGTTACCGATGGTAAAGTTGCCCCCTATTTGTTTTCCCAATGTCAAGCCATTCATGCTAGACTGATGGTACCTTGTTTTGATACTCCATCGATTAAAGCACCTTATAAATTAAGTGCCACTTCTCCTTATAAGGTGTTGATGAGTGGACGCCCTCAAAAGCAACAAGGAAATACTTATTACTTTGATCAACCAGTGCCAATTCCTCTGTATTTGATTACTGTGGCCCTGGGTGATATCGTTGGGGCTCCCATCGGGCCCCGGTCTACTGTTTACAGTGAACCAATTAGTATTAAGGATGCTCAATGGGAGTTTGAAGCCGACATGGAAAATTTCCTTCAAATTGCTGAAAGATTGGTGTTTGAATATGAATGGGGTCAATATGATGCTCTCGTATTGCCTCTGTCCTTCCCCTATGGTGGTATGGAAAACCCTAATATTAGTTTCCTTACTCCAACGTTAATTTGTAAAGATAGACTGTGTGTGTCGGTTGTTGCTCATGAATTGGCCCATTCTTGGCTGGGTAATCTTGTCACCCTGAAACTGTGGTCCCATTTCTGGTTAAACGAAGGCTGGACGGTATATCTCGAAAGAAGGATTGTTGAAGGGATTGCGGTAGCTGAAGCCAAGCGTAAGGGCATTGATAATCCCGAACAATATGGCGCTCAGGCTCGACTGTTTTCTGCCATCATTGGTTGGACGGCATTAGAAAAGCTGATTGCCGCTATGGGCAAAGATGCTGATCGTTATTCAAAGCTTGTTCTTGACTTGACCTCGAGTGACGATCCTGACGATTCATTTTCATCTGTACCTTATGAAAAGGGTCTGAGTCTATTAGCACACTTGGAACAAGTTCTTGGGGGTAAGTCTGCTTGGGATCCATTCATTCCTCATTACTTTAAAATGTTCAGATATAAGCTGGTCGATACTGATGACTTTTTAAAATGCTTGTATGACTATTTCCATGACAAAAAGGACATCTTAGATCTGGTGGATTGGAAAACTTGGTTTCATACACCCGGTTTGCCTCCCAAGCCTCATTTTGATACTACCATGGCAGATAAGTGTTACAATTTAACCAGTAATTGGGAACTGGCCAACGGTAAATTTGATCAATTCACTGAAGCTGATATTAAAGAGTTCTCTTCGAACCAAGTTGTGGCGTGGCTCGATGACATGGTTTCTAAGAAATGGGACTTGTCAACTTTGGAAGCCCTTGATTTGGCTTACCCCCAATTAGGGACTTCGACTAACTATGAGATCAAGTTCAGATACTTACGACTCCAAGTTTCCGGCGGCTCCAAAAAGTACTGCAAAGTTACTGGTGAATGGTTAGGTACAGTTGGAAGAATGAAGTTTGTTCGTCCTTTATACTCTATTCTCAATGAGGCAGACAGAGATTTGGCAGTTGCTTCCTTCAAGAAATGGGAAGATAGCTACCACCCCATTTGCCGTTCTTTGGTGAAGAAGGATTTAGGCTTATAGTCAATTAAATTAATAGATAGGCATGATAGAAAATTTATAATTGTAAGGAATAGGTTGATTACACTTACTAAGTGTGAGTGATTTATTGTCTCGTGCGATAAGCTGCAACAAAATCGTCATCCACGTTGGTGCTAATTAAATTCCACCTTCGACATTCGAGGAAGTGCTTTTCCAATGCTTTAAGTAGTTGGTATAACTCACAAGTATGATTTAAACAATATTGTACTTGAGAACCCCGAAGGCAACAAAAAAATATAAAAGTTTACTTATAATGGAAAAAGAATGGACGAGTTGGGAATCGAACCCAAGACCTTTCGCATGCTAAGCGAACGCTCTACCAACTGAGCTACACGCCCGTAATTGAGATCGAAAATTGGTTGGTTATTTTTGAAGCATATATTAAAGTCATATGACCATTCGAGTAGTTGACAATTAATCGATATAATTCAATTTTTCTCAATGGGTGATATCCTATAAGCTAATAGAAATCGAAATTTTTGGGGAATCAAGCCCCGAAAGGAAGAAGCTGGGACTTAGAGTATGACGAGTGACTAATTTATTTTATAAATTTATTGATGCTAGAGGGATTTGCTAAAGGTCAAACGGTAAATTATAGACAACAAAACCGATTGTACATTTAAGTAAATGGGTATGGATTAAGAATTAAAAGAATCCCCCATCAGGTACAAGTTGCTGACGAGAGGGAAATTACAATGCGATTCTGCCCAACCCCAACAGTGGCATATTATGGAACACTTAGATTTAACTTGTGATTAATTGGACAGATTTGGTATTTCTACAAATACAAAAAGAAGTTTAAATATTATCTAATTCTTGGAATTCGAATGTATTTTGTTAAAATATTGCACTATGCTAAGATTATCATTGATACCGTTTCCTGAGTATTTAAGTCTTTCTTCTTTTGAACATTCTCAGGAACAAGTACCAAGTACAACCAAAAAATCTGAATAACGCCATAAAACAAACAATCCAAAGAATAACTGTCAAGAATACCTCCAGTCTACCTTGCTTATTAGTTGCCTTATTGGGATCAAAATCCAGTAACCCCCCTGTTTCAAGAACTACAGCAATGATGGCAAAATTCGAGATCATCCATACCAAAACCGTCATCGAACGAATATACTTGTAATAGTCCTCATTGGAAACTGGGACTTTACCTTCTTCTTTTGGTGGAGGCGTCTTGATTTTATCTAGTTCTTGAAGATACAGCTTATTGATTTCTTCAGTTGAAACAGGAATAGCCACTGAGAAGGTACCATCTTCCTTTGCCTTTGCAGTCCCAAGATCTTTTGCACCAGTATCCCCTTTTGTCCCCCAGGAAACGTCATCAATATTACAGAAAGCATAAATGTTCAAAACATTGACATAAGACGGCGACAACAAAAGATATTGGATGAACAGGGTAAACATATGCCATGGTTCCAAATACATGAACAGAGCAACAAAGTAAAGAACATAAGTCAGACCGGTAGCAACAATCAAATCTCTAAAGTTAGGATCGGAAAATAACAGCAGGGCGGTTCTCTCGCCAGAATTGATAATATTGATGATGGTGTGAACTGCCATCCAAATTGCAGCAAGCATCATGTAAACCATCACAACAGCAAAGAACAATACAATTACAACGTAAAATTTTTGTGTACCAGTAGGCTTATTCCCAAAGGAAAGGACGAATGTTGTAACAATCGATAAGACGTAAAGCCATAGGAACACCAATCCCAAAACTTTTCCTGGGGCAAAATGCATCGCTGGATCAGATAATCCTGTTGTTAAAATCCGAAATACCAAGAAATACAGCCCAATATTGAACCACAGCATTACCAAGTTGATAAATTGATAAAAGAACTCAATGTGGAACATGATCTTTCTACCAAATGAATGCGACAGTCCCCAAATCTTAAAAAAATGGACCAACAGGTAAATGGCAGCAAAAAATGACCCATTCAACCATCTACGTCTTTGCAAGATGAATTCAGCAAGGTGTTCAGGGACATCCGTTTCTGCCAGAGCCAGTCTAACATATCTTAATAACCACAGACATCCCCTTTTAGCTACCAATTCGAAACATAAAATCCGATCTTCGGCCAAATACATGTTTGAAGTGAAAATACCAGCCTCATTTGCCATTAGACCCTTTTTAAGCTCGTATTCATCATCATTAGGGTCCAAATCCCCCAGAGACAGATGCATGAATTCCCCCTTGAAATATTTTTCAAGGGGACCTTTACCATTGATGTCATTTTGAAGGGCAACATACCGATAAGCTGAGAAAGCCCCAGGCAAGACGGAAATAAAACCAAACGCCAGTTCAGTAGGTTTATCCAAAATATTCAGCATTTTATATTCAAAATTTTGGGCATAAACCAAGGGATTGGTAATAATTTGTCGACCTTGAAGTTTAGCCTTAATTTCCCCACAGGCACCAGCCACTTGGGGATTCCGATCAAATTCCTTCCAAAGATGGTAAAGTGACTTTCCCAGAGGTTGGGTCCCAGCATCAAGCAATACCACTACCTTGGGGTCAAGAACTCTTGCTAGAGCTTGGAAGCACCAACGATGAGAATTGATTTTCTTTGCATTCTTTTCTTTGAGGCAGAACAACAACTGGACTGGAACTGTCTTGTCAGTTGTCAACTTAACTGTATCCTCCACCAGGGAAATGTTAACCCGGGTTGTGTACTCATACATGTGGGCTTGTACTTTCTTTTCATTAACTTCGGAACGAGCCAAGCCATCTTGATATACCCCCAATGCAGCTAATAATGCCTGAGCTCTGGGGTTGATCTTTGACCGACCATCCAGCACCACACAGACAACAACCTTTTTCCAAGAATCTTGACCCCATGTACTCAGATGAGATTTCAGCATAAGGTATTTGATATTCTTGATCACCCCCTTTAAAGTTCTCGCCAACAAGATGTCATCTTCATTGTACATGGTGATCACCACCATTAATTCAGTCAGCCGCGGGATCAGGCAATGGACTCCCCGAAGGATAAAACCATTACGGAAGAAGTTAGAAGGACCACAAGTGATAGCAGTATACCGCATATACGCAAATTCTCTCAGTAATCCACCTTGCTCTTTAGTAGGGTCATAACCAGGATATTTTGATAAAAGTTCAGTTGCAACAGGACAATCTAATACCAAATGACCGTTGACACCCAGAGTGACCACTTTTTCCTCTTCAAACGGGTTCAGTTCGTCATCACCCCTCACTAGTTCTCTTTCAGGTAATGCAGTAGTAAGTTCGAAATTATCCCCTTTAATTTCGCCAAAGGCGATATTCTCATCCCATTCTCTATCGTCAGCATCGGCTCTGGTTGCAGTAAAGAGAGGTTGGTTGTAATATTGGGGTTGATAGTTCAGGTATGGCGCCGTCATTTCGTATTCATCATATTCAAATGATTCCTTCATCGGTTGAAATGGAGGAGGTGGTACCAGTGATTGACCATACGGCTGATGCTGATAGGGAGCATACAGTTGTTGAGTATTGTGGGAATTCTGGCCATAACTGGCAAGAGGATCATATTCTTGGGATTGGTAAAGGTTCAGTTGTGATTCATAATGCTGGGGTACACTATATGAATTAGAGAACACTGATTGTGGTTCATGAGGTTGGCCATAATATTCTTCTTCGTCATGGTACAGAGGACGGCGGGATTGATCATCATGATAAATATGATCAGGTGCTTGTAACAGTAATTGCAGGTTATTCAGTGGTTGGCCATTAGGGGCTAAAAGTTGTTCTTCTTTTTCAGTTGGCGGTCGACGGTAACTCATTAGAGTGAAGTGTAATAAGAATTTTGTTGGTACTAATAATATGCGTAAAGGCTCAATTCATGACGCGTATCTCCATCTCGTAATTGATGACGGCATAGCCCTCAGCAGAGGCTGTGCCGTCATGGAATATAGTAAAAATAGAAACTTCTCCTATCTTACATGTCAAGAAAAACTGACCAAAATCGTAATTACTTGGTTGAGTTACATCGTAGATTGCAAATAACGGATACTTGTCATCATCGCGTCGTCAATTGATACGATCATTAATGATCCTTAATTGGGGAATGAGCATCTGCACGTAATTAATCACGTGCGAGAATGTACATAATTGTTAATTGGTATTTGTTTCACGGCTGCATATAGGAGAAAATCAACCACCTAGTGAAGCCATCAAGGGCTGAGTTTGCAACAATGCATAAATGGTGGTAATTGTTTCATGGCGTTATTAAATGTCATAGATGTCACCCCCTTTCTAATTATCATAACCCCTATTGTGTGAGATAAAAGCAGTCATGAAATCGAAATTCAATCAAAGGAATAACGATAATTGTCTGTAAGTTTTCAATGGAGTTTATTATAATAATTCAATCAAGCCTAAATTGTGGCGGTCAAAACAGTTGGCTAGATCCTACAAGGTTTGATAAATCTAGTGTTTATTTTATCCTCTAAATAAAATCCCAAACACCCGATATTCACAAGTCATCAAAAGGTATTCATAAAAAAATCAATGGCTGATAGGCTTACAACCAGAGTTGCTTACCACCACCAACGGTTACCCCACCGACCCCAGTTCCAGCCGTTGTTCCAGCCCCAGCCATTGTTCCAGCCCCAGTTGTAACCACTCCAGCCCCATCTCCAGCCGTAACCAACGTTGTAGCCTCTGAAACCGTAGTTACGACCACCAAAGTTGTAGTAGAAGTCACCAGGGAAGTAGTAGGCACCGTTGTTTTCATCGGGCAATTGAGTACCTTGAGCAGCAGCGACAGCCTTATCACCATCTTGAGGAGATTGTTGGTAAGCGGCAACGATGGTGTTAACTTGATCATCACTTAAGTTGACCCCAGCAGCAGAAGCAGAGTTCTTGACATCATCAGCGGAAGGTTGTTGGGTGCCAGCATTAGGGGCGACATCTTCTTGTTGGAAAGAAGCAGAGTTAACAGTGTTAGCAGCAACAGGCTTGGCCAGGGCAACATCAGCAGTGGACAAATCGTCGGCAGGGACGGGGGCAGCAATGGCCAAGGCAGCAGCAATAAGAACGTTAGTCAACTTCATTATAAGTTTCGATGATATCGATGAGAAGAGATCAGCAGAATAAAGCTATATTTATACCTCCAAGCTAAATGGTGGCTTCTCATTTAAGGTTCGGGACTTTTACCATGAGTTGTAGATGGGAAGTGATACACCCAAAATGGGAATCACAGAACATGGACACAAAGAACACTAAAACGAACATACGGAAGAAAACTAAAGCATTCAGATAATTCGTAAAAGGCAAATATAACTCAATCAAATATTATTGAATGGGCATTAAACCCCGATCATCCGATTACATCCACCATTTTACACCATTGATTTACTCCCCTTCGAGCGATTTTAGAGTTAGTTACACTTAAATGGCTATTCTTGTGATCAACGATATTGGAAATGTTTCATCTTAATTTGGAAGTAAATACTTCTAGAGTTGAAGAGCAATAAATGCGGGATTATCAATATACGGTACCCCTGCTTGTTTTAGCCGCGTTACTGCGAGTCTAATTCATTCTAAATCAAGATACACGAGAAAATGAATTGTTATGTGTAAACGATAGAAAGATTGAAAAATGGTGATGATTAACAATCGTAGCCATGTGACGGTAACCAATGACATTGCTAATGACATTATAAATAAGAAAATAAATTAGTCTTGGAATGCATGAAGTTGCCCGTATTAAAGTTCAAGCTAAATATGTAGGCAATATTCCAATTTTGGAACACCAATATTGTGTCAAAAATAAACCATGGGTCGGTGACGGCCACAATTATGGCTGAAAATAGAACCTTGCTTGGTAGAGATTAGAACTATGCAGATTTACAACTCGATATTACTTCAAGATGACATAACATAAAGAATTTGATGGTAAAAATGGAAATATATTACATAAAGCCCAGAAAAGAAACAAGAAGGAATTTGGAATTTGATTAAAAGCAACTTTCACCGTACCAAGAGTTTGGGAATTATTCTTGACTTAGAAAAAATGCAACCTGGAAATTTGTCTATTGAGATTCTAGCCCCATACCCCTTATAATTTACCTTCTCTTTGTAAGTTTGCGAGATCTACCAAAGCTTCTTGGTAAATGGTAGCCACGTGATGACCTTTGTGATTGTAAACCTCGGCTTCACACAATAATCTTGAGTTAGCATACCGAAGTGTCCGCTGGGAAAATGCCATCCACTTGGTGACATCAAAGTCGTCGTCATGGAAATAAATGACATGGTCCAATGATATACAAAAGTAATTGAATGTGGTGATTTTCTTTTCCGGGATCCGTAATGTCCGAGTCAACATATTCATAAACCACAGATCGGTCATACACGCCAACCCACCAAAATGATCATGCTTTTCCATACCAACAACTGGCCGGTTAATGTCATCTTCATTGCAACCAAATTGTTCGTACCAAACTAATTTGCGATCGGTGGCAGGAATTGATTCTTCAAACTTTGTCAGATCCAAATCGAGCAAGTCGTGTGGGAATTTATGATAAGTGTTATACAAGGCACCACTTTCATTAATTGGAATACCCTCAAGGCTTTTGGGTGCGTGTGATGGCAATGGGGTTTCTAAAGAAAACGGAGGGACTGGCATGGTATCGGCATCGTCATCATCGACGGGAATTTGGACGGCCTTTCCTTGACGGCGACGTTCATCAGCCCAGGCATCATATTGTGCCTGTGCCTTAGCAATGGAGTTTTTCTTTGTAAGTGACATCATGGCCATATACATCAATTTTCCATTTTGATATGCCTTCACCAGTCGGTTATTAAAGTTACGGCCATCGGAAACGTGTGTAACGTCCCATTCTAATGGCAGATCTTCTTGAACCGCCTTTACAAAGTACGAATGAAATGAATGAGGGGTGAATTCAGGAGGGCAAGTTTTCATTGCCACAATCAATGCTTGACAAATGATGTTGCCGCCATAAACACCTCTGACACCGGGTACTGGCTTTTTAAGGGGACGATTACCACGGAATTTGTTTTCGCCTATTTGGGTGACACCAAATATATCTTGAAAATTAACTGGACCTTCTGTAATCATCGAATTGAGGTATATGTTGCCAGTTCCTGTGATTTCTTATCTCTTATATAAATTTTGTTCCCCAACCTCCGCGCAAAACGTTCCGAGGGGAAACGTTGAATGGCGGGGTACGTTAATGGAGTTGTGGAAATCCCCATAGATTACATGGAGAAAAAGTTACATGGTAAAGATCTGCAAAAAATCCAAATAATAAGCCAAATAATTATTTTGTTTTTGGTTCCTCAAAGCTACTACAATTCACTGTTGTAATGGGTATTCACATTGTATCACGTGCGATATTTCAAATTTGCACAAGCAAGAGTGTATATAAGTAAGAGCTTTCATGAAGTGGGGGACATTACTCATTTGAACAGCATTATTTGCCGAGGACCGATCAAGACATCATGCAAACAATAAAAACCTCGGCTACGCAAATCGCGATGAGTTTTTGTATACCCATGAATTTGACACCATCAGATCCTCTTACCATTGAAGTTTCGGAAGTTTATTCCGACTAGTAGAAGCATGTGATTCTCGGTGATTACATATTGAATTATGAATCATGTGACCTTGCACGTGACTGCTCGTCGGTTCACAGTCTCCACTTCGGCTCTCTACCCTGACATTCCACTCTATAACAATGTGTCAATATTTTCTTCTTTCTCGGATTGTAACGAGGCTAGACTCGTAAGTAGGAAGAATTGTCAGAATCCGAGTAGGACTAACAGTGTCGTAATCGACAATACAGTTTATGAACAATCGAAAACGGCGTCGGTGTTAGGGACCCTAATAGACGGCCCGACATGGATATTTGGAAAAAAACAAAAAGTAAATGGACGAGTTGGGAATCGAACCCAAGACCTTTCGCATGCTAAGCGAACGCTCTACCAACTGAGCTACACGCCCGATTTTTTTCGAAAAAATTCTTCGGATATTTAAGAATTCTATAGAGAACTAAGCAATGATATTGCTGAGAACCAGAAATCTAGGGAAATTACAGGTGATGTTGCAGGAAGTTGTAGGTATGAGAATTTATGGGAAATCGAACCCCTGAAAATAGAGGAGGTACTGTTGGGGTGCCTTTACTGGGGAAATGGCCACGAAGGAATTGTACTTGTTATGAGTGCAGATTATTAACATTATTCATCGGGTGGCAAATATGGAACCACTTCTGGTTCTATAAGCTTCTATTGGATTCTTTGCATGTGGCAATGATATGGGAATTTCGAAATATGGGTGCCAATATATAAAGACTATTAAAGTATGAGTGTTATTCAAGAGTGCATATTTGAGTTGGCCACTAAATTCCGTGCGAAAATTGTATTCGAATTTACGAACCACCAATTGTATCAGATTACGCCAATTTAATACAACATTTGGTAACGACTCGTGATTGACGATTTATTGAACCTTTTTCAGACGTCAACAAACTTGAGAAATATGGGGATGAAACCCAATGACGCTGATGCTGCTGTGGGGTCCACGAACTCCAACCCACCAGCAGAAGTTATGGAACTGGCTGATTATTACAAAATCGATCCAGAGACTGGACGACCAGATTCACGGACCACTGCTTTGATGCTCATAAAGCTGGAATACATGGATTGTATCCAAAAAGATATAACGTTGACCTTGATGGTTCCTGAGGTGTTTGAAGAAACGGGTCTTACTGAGATGGTGAAACAATGGGACTTTTTCTATAAATGGTGTGGGATGATCCAAAACGCCATGCATAGCGTGAGGTCTGACACTGATCCTTTGTCTCCATGGGAAATGAAAATGTTAATTGGGGTTCTTGGTAGATTTGGGACTCCAGGGCTTCGAGTGACACCATTATCTAGGTGGGTAACAAAGGTAGATGAGTTCTATCAATGCAAAACCTTGCAAGAATTATTCCAGGCTTTCGTGAAGGCTGAATATGTGAGTTATGCTCTTTATGCTGCTAAGATTTATTCGCGCTTCCGAGCACGTCAACAGACACCTCAGATGACGGTCAATGGCTTTCGGTGGTTACGTGATTCTAAATTGATGTTTCCATTCTGGGAACAACTTAACGAGGAGTTGCTTTATATTTGCATCAATTTTGAATGGAAAAGTGCCAAGGTGCTTTTGACCTCGCTCATTCGAGGATGGTATGAGGGCAAGTATGAGAACATGACTCCGGCGGAAGATAAAGAATTCTGCAATCAAATGCTTAGGGTAATTACATGGCAACAGGAGATGCTGCAGTTAGCTACGCAAACATCCCAAAACCCTCATGCTTTGGAGCCGTTTACTAGTAATGTTGGCAAACGTAAACGTTCCCAAAATCAACGTAAGGGGAAGAAAAAACGTGCTTTCAAGAGGGAGGATTGAATGTTTTGTCACAAAGCCAACCATACTGCCGATACTCATAATTACCAAGGCAGTGGCTGAGTTGATTAGCGTTTATGACAAATATTTCCTGAGGCCTCAGAGTTATTGGGTGCCTGAAATCTGCAGAGCTGTAGTTAGCTCAACTAGTGGATGACCTTGAATCGGGATGCGATTTTCAGCCTCATTTTAGGTGATGCAACCTTAGATTTGCTAAGGTCTTCTCATGGCTTAGTTAGACCAGAGGCTTGGAAAGCTGAGCTTAACCTTTGTTCTACTAAGCAGAAAGCTGCTATGAGGTTTCCTGGGAACATTAAAGAGACATCATTCCAGTGCCATTATCATGTCGACTTTCAAGGTCATATTTGCTCACTAAGCTTTGCCGGTGGTCGGTCTTCTACAACTGGCGTTACACTCCTCGCTTATGCTGTTGGCTAAGCTATATCAAAGAGGAAATCGTAATTGAATGCTGAAGTTATGACCGACCAGTATAACCGTCAACCAAGTGCCGTTGATAGCAGTATTAACATAATAAGACAAAAACAACAACAAAAGAGTTGACGATGGCGTAATTGGTTCAGCGAAGCATTTTTTTTCATGCGTTTATTGTACCAGATAATGGCAATTACATTTTGGTTACAACGAAAAATGGGAAGTTTGTGAATGCTCTCCGGGGTCAAAAAATCTATCCAATTCCTAAGGAACACACCACGCCTTAAGTCATGCCCCAAAAAAATCCAGACAGAAAGCATTTGCAAAAAGAAAAGGTCCTACCCGGATTCGAACCGGGGTTGTTCGGATCAAAACCGAAAGTGATAACCACTACACTATAGAACCAGAACTTGCGGGATTTTTTTTCACAAATTTATTGATTCTATACAGAACTATGTAATGATGTGGCTGAGAACCCGAAAAGCGGGGAAAAATCAGGTGATGTTGCAGAAAGTTGCAGGAAATGGGAATTTCTGGGGAATCGAACCCCAGAAAATGAAGGAGGTAGGACCTGGAGTTGGCGATTGAGCCTTTTTTTTTTCAAAAATTTATTGATGCTATAGAGAAAATTAATGCTTACCTAGGTGACTTATTCAGGAATTACCGATTATGCGCTGGATACTATATCATCGTGAGTATGGCAGATTACCCCAGGCGGGAGTTGCGTGTTTTAGATTTTTGAACATAAAATTGATTGTGTAGAGTGTGTCTTAGCTTGGAAGAGATACTTCGATTACTATCTGGAAACCATAATATTGGTAGTAGGATAGATCACCACCAACAATCTGCCCAGCTGACTCTTTGAATGGCACGGATGATTTTACATTGTGTTGTATAATATTTTGGATCTTCGATTTGGGATACGAAACTGAATTAGAGGGATTGAGGATGCATTATTTAATGTTAGTTTGAAGGCTTCACGAGATAATACTCAAAGAAGGGACTAAAGAAAAAGCTGATAATATAGAAAAATGGCAATAGTTCCCAAACGAGGTTCTAACGAAGTAACCATTGAGAGAACTTCACGAGACTACTGGTTAATTCAACACCTAAATATAAACGTAATGCTCACTGGACTTGTTCCGTTGGTCATGGGTCAAGCGCAAGACGATTTTCTTGACTTGGACCAAGCTCGTCAAGAGTATTTTGAGAAAATCGCATTTACAAACCACCACTTTAATACAAACAAATGTAACGGTATCTAGGACATAATCAGTTATTCCTGACTAAACCACCTTGGTATTTCTCAATGGTCTCAATAACTATATCGCAAGAAAATGTCAAATTTGAGGAGGCGGTTGCATTGTGTGCCAAAGGGGCACATCGTCACCAGGGGAAAGAAGTCACATCTTCGTTGATTTGAACAAGTCTTTTGACTGGATTTCCCATAACTTCTTCACTGAAACCCTCCATCACGTGAGCTGTATCATTATGGCCACCATCACTCATCAGACAGCACAAGTCTGAACAACAAAACACTTAGTACTCCCAAGTTGGTGTTTGCCAAGGTGACCCCTATTCACCCTTCTTGTTCAACCTTTCCTTGTACTAGTCAGAGCCCCGCTTGATGGCCTTTCACCTGGAATTACGCACTGCGAGATCCCCTCAGTAGGCCACCTCTTGTACATACCCTATGATGATAGCCTGGTGGGATGATCATGCTCGGTTCCCTGGGGGACTACCCCAGAGCTCAAATACTATGTGCCCCCGTTAGAACAAGTCTCCCTTAGTCTTGTTTGCAAACAAAAATCGTCCCTCCATTGGCTTCGGGGATCTCTCCTCAGACTACTTATCTCGGAATACCTATCCGGGCAAACTTCTGGCGGCACAGACCTTCCGTTCCATAGCGGTAACCTTGAGCCAATTAGTTGGCCTTCACGTCCCTACCTAAGTCCGAGCACCGACATTCAACTGTTATGTGATCTCCAAGCTCAACTACCGTTACCTCTTCCGGCCTCTCCCAGATGACCTTTACCCGGCGATAAGAGCAGCCTTAAAACAGCTATTCCCTCGAATCATGGACGAACAACGCTACCTAGCGCTAAACCCTGGTGGCCACGGTCTCCTTAACTTTCAATATGAAATGGGGGGGAATCGTGGCAAAAGGGTCAACTACCATGTGGAATCTTCCTCATGTGATAACTGGTATTAAATTGACCTCCATCTCCGTTTACAGTTTACCCTAAAGGTGAACTGCACATTTAGCGGCAGCTGCCCCACTTGGTTTTCTTTCCTTAGAAACCCCGCAACATGCGAATTGGGCACCCAACACCTCCTATGACCACTGTTACTTGGTCTGTTCTCGACGGCACCTTTAGTACTCGGTAACGCATGTGGTTCGTAGCTTGGTTCAAATTGACCTCGCCTTGCCCTCCCCAAGGTAGGGCTCGCTCAACCCTGGCCAACCTTAACAGTTACTGAGGATTCCTTTGCCTTTACCCGAATGTTTCATGACTTCCCTTCGGTTCAGCAACTCTGCTGCCAATATGATAATGCGTTTTTTGCCGTCGTCAGCAGATAGGTGGTTGATCAGCTCGGCCACCCAGTTCCAACTTGATTCCTTCCAGAGCTCCAGCAAGAAACACTATTAAAGTCACCCACTTTTGCTCATTCCCCGAGTATAAGTCGGCAAACTTCTGTTAGCCCCCACTCAAGACGAGATCATCCTAGTGAAAACGATTGGCCAGCATTACCTGACAAAACCCCGATCACGCTAAATATCATTGGCGTTTTCTGCCCTCAGATGCTTCCTATTTCTAGTTGGTCACCAGTGACACCTTCTCCAAACTGTATAGGTTGTGGCCAGAGGGATGATCATGATCTGTATATGACTACCTCCATTGTCCTGATAATGTCTTCCTTTTTTTTTACGTTCCACTGACCCTCAGCAAGTGCTGCCAACGACGCTTGTGAACATATTTAGTCTTATTATGCTGCTGGATACTGTGGCTCGCAACTTAAACTGTTTCCAAGAAACCGTTAATTTCGCCCAAACCCGTCGACGTATCCGTTAGGCAGTTACCCTAGAGTAACTTTTCCGGCTCTAGAACTTAAAAAGATCCAGCAGCTTGGTTGGTTGTTCCTTCTGATTTGCACTCATATCTCTAAAATGTAGTCTTTTTACGTCACCGCCTCTGGACAGTATTCACGACAATTTTCCGAAGAAAAACAGCCCGCGTGGCCCAATGGTTAAGGCGCTCGACTTCTAATCGAGCGATTGTGGGTTCGAATCCCGCCGTGGGTTTTCTTTTTAACTTTTTTTTGTTGGTAAGATCGCTTCCACAAATGGATCTTTTTGGACGGCATCAATATCTGGATTCCTAGAGTAGCCATCTGCCACTCGTAGTTGGTCAACACTATTATAGCGTTACCTAATTAGTAAAATAGAAGCTAATGGACCTTGCATCACCTGTTACCATGAGGATGCCACTTTGATAAACATTGGCCAGTAATATAGGGGTAAGGTAAACACAGATCTATATTGTTTATTTACTCAAAGTACAACGGAGGGGTAGTTTCATCATTAAACAATAATCATTGGTATTTGTTGCTCCGGGTGAACTTTGAAAACTTTGTCAATAGCCATTTTAATGGCATTGGTATACTTTGCCGTCAAAAGTAACAATGGGGCTCTATAACCCAACAATTTGGTAAGAGTGATAAATACTTGGTCATTTGCTTCTTTTGAAGATAAAAGAATTTCATGAATATCGTATAAAACGATTCGATCAAGATGGATACCAGATAATTCAAAGAATTCTGTCGACAGCTTAGTAGCAGCTTCTTCATACGTCATAACAACCATACAATTTTTGAGGTTATCCTCTAAGTCAGGTAAGCTATCGTTGGTGAACACTTTAAGTGTCTTGAAAGTTTTCAACATGTTGGTCATACTTTCTTTAACTGAGGGTTTGGGCACCAAGAGCACGGTAATAAAGGCATTTTTCCATAAAGCTGGGGCGATAAATGTAGCGTACTTCTTGGTACCAATAGGCGACAATCCAACTACAACCGAGTTATCATTGCCTTTACCCATAGTAGCATTGATTACCTCCAGTTGACCAGCCTGGTACGTGCCAAAATCCTTTACCAAAATGTCATCTAACTCAGCCGCTGACATTCTAATCAGCCTCTTCATTCGAAGGTCATTAACCTTGGGGACATCACCAGGAGGGGTAAACCCCACCGTTCGATGATAAGCCTTCGATGCACTTAAAACACTCTGTTGGAATTTGTCTTCGGAAAAAGATTCGTCCCGCCAGTCCTTGATGACGATAATACCTTCTGTCTGAAGTAATTTAGATTTTGGAGCGAAGCTAGAACCGAGGTAATTAAAATGTGATCTAGACGCTTCAAACATTTCAAGTTTAAGCAAATCGCATCGTTCAACAGGATCATGTTTTGAGTTCGGTTGAATCCCTTTAACCACTTCTGTAGTGGCATCCACCATAAATTGATTACCAATAATGGTATTTCCAGATACATAGTTTAGCGTCAAAAGAATATCATGGAAGTCTCTGAGGTTACCATTTTGAATTTTGAATTCCTTCGCAAAAGAAGCTTTCACTACTTCATCGGGCCATGACTCATCACGATTGAATAAGAAAGTAGCATCATATTCACTAGGGCAGACAACTGATCGAATTGGAAAGACAAATCGGAATATTTTCATGAATAATTGACCAACGGGTTCTGGAAATAGCCGAGTAATTGAAGTTTGAGATACATTTGTTAGTTCATAAGTTGTCATCTTCAAATACCCATTCAGAGAGGTGAAAGATGTCTTGGGGCCATCGTTATCTTCTGAAGTTCTCCAATAAATTGTTTCAAATTCATCCCAAGTAGGAGGTCCGCCACCAGTGAACATAATCAACATAGCCATATTAGAAAGGATATCTTCCATAGCTTTCGTAAATTGCAATTGGTAATTTTTTGTCACTTGCCATCCATCTTTATAAATATAATGGCCGGATTGAATCAACTTCAGCATTGAAAACATTCGATCCTGGATCATCAGATCTTTGCCGAGCCAATTCCCCGCCTGAGAATAGTCGATATCATTATGAGCACTAAAGTCGAACTCTGGTAACGATTGATAATCCACCCCAACAACTTTAGCCACCGTTTTGTAGGTTTCAACGACTAACTTAATTGCGTAACCCCGCAATATCCCAAAGTCAATAGGTGTATTCATATAAACCACCAGATCGTTTCTCTGGTTCAATCTCATGAAGCCAACGTCAAATTTCAAAGCTATTTCTGCTTGGGTCAAATTCGCCATCCTATTCAAAGTATAGAATAACGAGCATCGTTTGCTAAATAAATCTGAATGATTTTTGATCCATAAATTGGGGTCAGGCAGGGCAAATGCCTCGGTAATGGCAATATACCTTGCACATAACAATGTTGAAGAAAAACATTGAACGTATTGATAGACAGCATCAAAATTTCCATTATTATCAATGAAATAGACACCAATAGCATAGATGATTGGATGCTGGCCGAAAGTCCCATTCAATACTTGTGACACCAATCTGAACATTATCGTTTGTAAAAGCGGAAGAAACGCTGAAAAATAGCTGTTCAAAACATTGATGTCTAAAACCTTGGAAGGGTCTGGATATTGCCTGACTGCAGATTTTAAGTTAGTCATTAAATCAGATATCATTTTCAACGTTTGCTTGTCATACACAAAGTAATTGTCGTCAAGAGCATGTGCCCGCAATAAGTATTTCATAATCAATTCCCATGCAGTAACGGATTCTTCATAATCCTTGTCTTTCATTTCTGGATAGAACGGCCTGGTTATACCACCGGAAATGATTCTTCTCGACTCCTGATTGAGTTCGTATGCCTTTTCACGGGCATGGGACAAAATGGATCTAATAAATACCAATAAGACATCTTCCGCCCCCGCACCAGGTGTAGGATATTGGAACAAAATCATGTGTTTCATAATATTAGCCTCTTTAAAACCACGAAGCCAATCAAATGCATTTGGAACCCTCTTAAAGTTTGGATCCGTTTTATATTGGTCATCAATCTTAGCATAACAACTCTTCGTTTCACTTTCAAACAAAGGACCAAGTTCCTGATCATTTTCACTGGCTTCAATGTCCCAAGTCCTAGGGTTCACTAGCGAGGATAGCATTCCGTCTGTGGTCTGGAGGATTGAGAACCGTTGTCCATTGCCAGGGTTTCCAGCATGCTGTTGGTTTCTGGTGGTAGACGATCCAGATTTCTTTTTCCGGGCCATAAATCTATTGTTTGGGACCTCATCACTTTAGAATGTGAATGCCATTCAAATCACCAAATTGAGCAATATCAACAAACGGAAACCAATGGTAATATTAATATAGTATGGCTCACTTTTTTCAAGTAATGTATGGGTTTTATACGAAAGGCATTTCATGTCAACCATGCCCTGGATGGCAGCGATGGTGTACATTATGAGACGTCACGTGTGACCAAGGATGGGGGAATCAGGATAACATCAATAAAATGTAGATTGATTTATATCTCCTATATCTGGACACTCGCTAGTCAAAGTTTAAAGTATACAGTGTGGTGTAATGTATTGGCATCCATATTTCAATATCTCAATATTGATGCAAATGAAAAGATGCTAGATTGGAATCAAAGAGAAGCTTATAGAACCAAGCAAGGTTCTAGACTTACCACCTAGATTTGCCACCTAGATTTGCCATCTAGATTTGCCACCAACATTCGCCACCCGATGACTAATGTTAATTTCGGTTTACTATATAAACGGGCACTTGCCCTACCTATTGGATACAGACATACATACAGACTAATATATTAAGACAATTTAAACCCCCAACTTCCAAAGTTAACCCTTCGATACTATTTATTGAATCCCCAATTGTACCCAATGCCTATTAAGTACAATTCCTACGAGGCTCTTTCTCCGGAAAAGACGCCCCAACATAATGAAGTGGATTAACCATAATTTGTGGTACCAATGGAATTGATCTTCATTAAATTTTTGGTGATAGAATAGGTCTGATATGCAGATCTTAGCCGATATAGATCTTTGAGATAAATGAGTATTCCCAAGCTTAGCTACTAAAACTTGTACCGTTTAAAATGATGCATTGAGATCTGTAATATTTGTAGTTTACCAGTTATTTGTAATATGGATGTCAATAACTTATACAACTTGGTACATCCACAGTAAATTTAGTGGATGGAAAACCTTAAGGCAAACAGTCTTCCGCAGCTGGGCCACTCCAGGTGATCAGAACTCACACTTTCCCACACATTACCAGATTATACACCCCTGTCATCCAATGGCATTGTGGCCGAGTGGTCTAAGGCGGCAGACTCAAGAAAGCTTCGGCGATCTTCTCAACCAGAAGTTGGGGTTTCTGTTATCGTAAGATGCGCGTGTTCAAATCACGTCGATGTCATGTTCTTTTTGTTTATCCAATACTTTGGTTATGATAATTATTTTTTATTCGTTTTCTTGAGAAAATCCATTGAAACTATCAAATGACAAAAAGAATAATGGATAAAAAGAACATGCGAATTTTGTGGATCGAACACAAGACCTCCAGATATCAGTGACCAAAGTTGACTTCAGTCTGGCGCTCTCCCAACTGAGCTAAATCCGCTTCGATGACGTCCTGCCTAATTTGGACTAAATGTCAGGGCTCAAACCAAGAACTGAAATTGGACTGCGAGATGAGATGCTCATCGAGAAATTGATTGATCGATAAACCAAGTAAATAAAAAGGAAAAACAAAGCCCAATGCGGGGCTCGAACCCGCAGCCTTGAGATTAAGAGTCTCACGCTCTACCGATTGAGCTAACCAGGCTTTTGATGGCACCGAGTTGCTTTGATAGTTTGATCCAGCTGTATACTTCAAGCAATTATTATCTACAAAGACATAAACTAAGCATACAAAGTGAACAAAAAATGGCCTATCATTTGTTTTTAAACTATGGGTTATGATTTCGATTTATTATTAGTAGTTGGTAAATCAAAAACCTGGAAATATAATGATTTTCAACCTTTGCATAATTTTAAGAAATTACGAAAGTGTTTGATTATTAGTTTTCTTTATTATTGTTCTATAATCTTATTCTATAACTCTCTATAAATCCATTAATCCATAACTTCTTCTCAATTATCCATGTTGTACATGTCACCGCCTAACCAGTCATTAGACATGGGACGGAAAACAACATACCATCCAGATTGTAAGGCATCAATGTCATGACTGGTACGTTCAATACATCTGCATGGTGAAACATTTTGAGACAACAAGTTAATGGTCTTACCTTCGACGCTTTCAACAATTGCGGTGTGATCAGGATCACCATAACCCAAGACATTACCGTCAGAGAGGATTTTAGCAGACCGGTATTGGATGATATCACCAGGACGGATTTCATCACGGTTCAAGTTGAATTGTTGGTTACCATTCCCGTCAGCCACAGCTTCAAAGATAGGGTAACCATGGATGTATTGCTTCAGGACCATATTATTGTTGGAAAGGACATGATGAGCCAAGTCCCAGCATTCACCACCATCAATGGTGCTACCAACGTGGTCAACGGCAAATTTTTGAACGATCGATCCGTAGTTATTTGAGGCATCGATCAATGCTGCTGTGTCTTGGATTTCCCACAAAGGAGAGGTCTTAAGTTTGGTGGTATCCAAGTTAGCATTGGAAGGGTCGTTGGTCTTGTAAGATACTAAGTACTTCCACACTGACAAGTCATCCAATCTGACGTAGTTAGAGATGTCAGCATTGTCTCCGAAGGACCATGACTTGTCAACATCTAAGCCCGAGAAACTCAGAGGGTAGGAACTAAGATCGGTATACCATTGAGTAGACATTTCACCATCGGGGATATTGTCTTGATTCCGAGAAAGCAGTTGGAAAATGGGGTTGTTGCTGTCATGGTCGTTACTCGAAGAACCATAGCTCCAGTCGGACGAACTGAATTCACTAGAAGCCTTTGAGGTATCTGAAGTAGATTCAACCTTGAGGTTCCGGCTTTCAATCCATTCTCTGGGACTCAATCTCCAGTTGTAATTGTCATGAGCAGAGACACAGGCAGATACAGCGAAGGTAGTAAGCAAAGTAGAAATCTTCATGTTTGAATGATGATAAAAGGAGGGAAAGTAGAGGGATATTTATATTGAAATGGAAGAGTATTGAAAAGCGATGGATGTCAATTTCAGCACGGCTTTCAGACTGGCTTAAATTAAGGTTATTCCATTGCATCATAATCTCAAAGTTTAATAGTAGTTAAATAATATTTCAAACCCCTAGAGGTAACTAAAAACTATGACACAAAATGTCTATCGAAAGTAACCTCTGACACATTGGGAATAACGAGGAAGATTTTTATGTGACCTTGATTTTTTTAAACGCCATTTTTTTTACCATTGCAACGGCTCAGTTATAGAAATTGTTTTATTGCTTTTTAGAACACCTGCAATCGAAGCTCGGAACAATTTTTGATGTTGGCTTTGATTTTTGTTCCACTGCGTTTGTAACCTTAATATGCAAAATCTAAATGCAGACATTATGGAGTTGTCTCGAGGTGAAGTTAACGGGGTAAAAGGCATCGGCTTTAGTCTCATAAGGACCTCTAGCTAGACAAATTCCTTTAGTACCCTCAATTACAATGCAAGGGTACTTTCCGTTATGTTACCCTTAAAGCGTTATACTTAATGACTTGTCAAGATTTAAGAATTGACCCAATAAGTAGCTAAGTTGAATCTTTTGTTATATTTCTTCTTTTCCACGGATGATCCAATCACCGAATGTGTCAAGAATTCACCCCTGGAAATAAATAGGTACTAATGGTGCTATTGTATTTAAGGTTTGACATCGGCGGATTACCGTTAAATAAGCTCTATTAACAGATTCGAGAAACACTGGTTGCATTTGACAGTTATCGAACCACCGAGATAACCACAAAATGGCAAGGCTTAGTATTGAAGAACCATTCGCTGACTGTTAAGTAATATCTTGATGGCATCCTGACCATCACTAAGAAAGAAAGTCTTCATTGATACGATTGCATGTAACCTGTATGATATCCATAGAATATTTACTTAAGTGGAAACTATTGCCCAATCTCTCCTTTGGAAGTAGGTACACCTGCAAAGGAATAGGAGAGTTCCGGACGCAACTCGACTTCCATTACATTGAATCCCTTTTAATTGTGCAGATTCGCTTGAGTGCTTATCCCTGTCGAGGCTGTTCAGATTTTGTAAAGATTTGCCGAGCACTGA
>JAJMLP010000032.1:0-102646 GCA_030569815.1 Diutina ranongensis (nom. inval.)
ACCACCTTTTTTCTTCCTGCCTGTGGGGGAAGAAAAATAAATGTTGAGAGGTCACCGACAGTGGCAGGAGGTACAAGGGGAGGGGGGGAGGGAGGGAGATCTCCCAAAGAAATCGATAAAGGATGATTGATAGGCCCATACCCTTTGTTTAGTGATGATTCGGTTTACCTGTGCCTACATGTCACATTCAGCGCTAGCGATCGAGCGTTGCATCTACATGGACCCCTCCAGCGTCGACAAGCAGTGTCAAGGAGTGTATAAGATATTTTTAACAGATGAGAGATATCAAAAATAATAACAAAAATAAAAATAAAAATAACTTGGGGCAAGAAAAAAAAAAAAAAAAATAGGGCAACTGTTTATGAGTAGGTAGAGGCGAGTTATCCATCATTTAATGCACTAGTTATATCGATGAGGTCTATTCGGCTCATTCATTTCGTTATGAAACGATATCTCGCGTGGGGATGGTAAAGGTATGAGTTGGTCGACGTTCACAACCATTTAGAACTAACTAACCCCTACTTGGATATCGACCCTAACTCAAAACCATTCCCAGCGAGTATTGAAAGTTTCTTTTTTTTTTCTTTTCTTTTTTTTTTTTTTTAACCTTCCCAAAACTAACACCCTTTTTATTATCGATATTCTAATTTGGTGAGTTCTAACTTTATGTACATCCTAAGGCGTGTTTGACGCGTGGCACCTGTGTTTAAGGCAGGAGACGGACGGCTTTGGGGCCTCATATCACCCCGGCTAAATTGCTCTGTTTAGATTTCAGATCTACATATGTAGACCAATGACAGCTATTCAACCGGGGGACTAATCCTCTAATGATAGTATCATTAGCCTAAACGTTAAACTAGTCGGGCATTCTCTACCCCTGACACTAAACTTCCCCCCATTGGTACCTGAGCTGTCTCCAGGGGTAGTCACAGAAGGGAAAATCGCACTTTACTGGTTATCGTCTGATTACTGTAGGTGGCATCCTCATTTATCACTTGACTACGATTAATCGACCACGGGTGGGAAGGACAATGATGACCATCGCTAGGTGGTAGGGCTTATCGACGACGATATCGTCGCCATTGGCAATGGGGGGGCAATGGGTAGCGATTATCCTTCCGTGGTTGATTTAGATTGCGAAGGTTTTTAGCTTTCTATTTTTATAAAGGTTACGATCATCTTTTTAGTAGAGTTTACAACAAGATTTTTTTTTTTTTTTTTTTTATTAAATATTTCCTTCCTTTCATTTCATGGTAGGAACAGTAAGGGGTTCAGTCGGCGAGGGGTAAAATATCAGGTTTCAGGGGACGGTAGGGGCAGCGAAGGGGGTAGATGACAACGCACGATAAAAAAGTGCTAGTTATGCATCACTATACTCTAGGTTAAACAAACCACATTTTCACCAATGATGATATTTCGTAAGTGGGTAAACCCTAGTGGGGCGAAGTAAAATCCCTTTGCACCAACGATATTTTAATCACCATGAGTTATCACACAAAGACAACCAAATGAAACGAAACACCCCACAAACTCCACAAACTTACGCTAGATTATTATTGCAAAAACCCCCCTTTTCGCAATCATCCAATGCACTTTTTTAGTTTCTCAACCAACTGCCGCTTATTTTTTTGCCGGAACCAACCAGCCGCATGCACACCGGGGCGGGAATCCACAGCGGCGCGCCAACCTTTTGTTTTATTTTGTCGGGGCTGCGTAACCAGGAAGAGCCCACGTTAACGTCCTCAACATACAGTCACAACTTTTTTATCTCGCCAAAACGTGTTTTAAGGTACCGCATCCCCCCATTTTGGCTACGGAACCCTGAGATTTTTCAACCGGCGTTACCTTGTGTTATTGACTACCCTTCCCAAAAGCTCCCCCCCCAATTATTCCCTGCCCCAAGTGCCTTCGTTAGCTTCGCCTTTACCAACCACCACCATTACCCAATCGCCATCCCCCCCACCGGCGCCAGTGAGTCTGGTTGTGTTACCATCACTAACAACCGTTGGATCATCGACAACTCCAGCATCAACTTCGATGTCGTCGACAAATGATCCCGAAACAAGCCCTCAACAACCGTCGGCGTCCTACCTGGGAGATGAAGGCAAACCACTGAAGAAACGCCCTACTAAAGGCAGGGTGTTTCAATGTTCAGGTTTCCCCGGTTGTAATATGCTGTTTACTCGTCTGGAACATTTGGCTCGTCATAAACGTAAACATACCGGCGAACGGCCATTCACTTGTCCCTATTGTCTGAAGAATTTTAGTCGGTTGGATAATTTACGTCAACATAAGCAAACGGTACATGCTTATGAAACGTTTTTACAAAAGGAGGGTCTGAAAGTGGTCACCACCGCCAATCCCGTCACTACTCCAACCAGTGCCATGTTTAATGTTAGTAATTATGGTTATGGTCAAGGTCCACCAATACCAACATCGGCTAGTGGACATCCTCCAAGTCAAATGGCTGCTGTTGGTGGTCATTTGATCCTGCCAGCAGGGTATTCCGCCGCTCCTCCTTATGGATATGCTTATTCTCAACCACTGCCTTATTATGCCCCAAGACCAGCTCCTCTTTCTTCAGGAGGACCTCGGGCAATGCCTCCTCCTCATACTCAACCATTACTGAGGATTTCAGCTGGGGGTGCTCCTCAATTGAATACCCCTGGACAAATTCCTCCACCTCTGAAACTGGCACTGCTGCTGCTGCTGCTGCTGCTGGCACTGCTGGCACTGCTGGAAGGTGAAAAGCCTCGTAATGACCAAGAAGCTAATCTGGGATTAGCTCCGCCACCGCTGTCGATTCGATTACCCGAAAATCAATTCAAGCCTAAACGGAGACCAAGACCATTGGCATTATCCCATTCATTTGTCCATGATTTCCTGACTACTGGTGGGTCACTGACATTCTCACTGCCACTTCTGGTGACGCTGACGGTGCCATCCCCCGCTCCTCCAGCTACTCTGGCACCTCATCTGGCAGTTCCTCTGTTGACCCCCAATTTAGTACTGCCATTGCTGCCATTGTTCCATCAACTGTTTAATCAAATGACGGTGAGGAGTGCCAATCACCCTCGATTCGTTGCTCTTCTGCTGAATTTAAGAATACCCCCGATTAATGGTCCCCCACCCCCTTTACAACCAGGTCCTATGCCTAATCTCCTGGCAATTGGTCATTTACCCCCGACTCTGGGAGGAAATCAACCTCCTCAAGGATGGTTAAAGGGAGTATTGAATGATAAAATCCAGCATCCACAACAACACCAACAAGAACAACAAGAACAACAACAACAGCAACAACAACAACAACAACAACAACCATCATCATCAGAACCAACCGCGATGGAAGTGGATTCAGAAATTCCCCATAAAGATTCCCCAACCATCAAAACTGAACCATCTACAACGTCTACAACAACTGCTAGCCAGCAACAGTTACTAACGGTTCCAACAACAACGAAAATGCCTACGATCAATAACTTGTTGTCCCCCTATGATGAAAAATTTAAGCAATGAGGATACCATATCTTGTATTATTAATTAATTACGATAACCAACATCTAGGCGGTGACCCGCACAAATTTGTATTAACCTTAATCGTAACCTGACTACAGGCATCGCATCCCCCCCCCCTCAATAATTAGCCTACCTTCTCTCATCGGGACTTACTGGGCTTCCCTGAGATAGGTTGTGCGTTTCATCATTTAGATGATGACGCTTGCATAAACTGATGGTTCTCTAATGGTACCTGCTCATCCTCACTTTTTCTTGGGTAGAGATGGAACTGCATGGGGTTTGACGTCACTTTAAACTTTATTAGTCAGACACACACGACAATAACCTGTGGTGAATTATCGATAGCTAAAAGTCAATGATAATTGGTAATTGGGGATATGAGGGAAGGGGGAGGGGGGGCAACCTCTGTTAGATGATAACCAAGCAATCAACGTGGTAATTTGCTGGCATCGAACCACAGGTGGGGCAGTGTGCATCTAAACCACCCCATCGTTCTCTTGCACTTTCCCCTTTTTAGCGATCTGGCATCATTAACGTCATCCACCATCAACCGCCAACATGTAGGGTATTATAATATATACGAGACCGTGACCATCGGCAGGAACATTACATTGCTACCTGCCCCCGGTGTCACTGAAACGGTTCCTGGAAACGCCCAACATCTACCGATGTAAGGTGCATTGCATGGATGGATATACTTTACAACCATCCTTGGAAAAAATAATATTAAGGGTCAGGGGTTAAATGACAATACTGTATCCATCACCATTGGCGAGAGGTTTGACAGTGTCGGGGTTTAGCGTTAGTAACCCCAATCTATCACCACCTCATTTCATAAACGGTAACCTCCGACGGGCCCGGTGGTTCATAACCTTGGGGACAACCGCCAAGACAGAGAGATATCATCATCACCAATCGATTCAGATGCATGTAATCTAACTCGGGGGTTGCCTTTACATCCATCCATCCATCCATCCATCCAAATGCATTTCTATGTTATTAAAATATGTTAAGTGATTATTTAAGTTTTATTGCTGGTTTGCTCGTTGACGCAACTGCTCTAACTCAATTTCTTCATCATGAGGATCAACCACCACATAACCAGGAGTGACGGCTTCAGGTTTAGGTTGAGACGGGATCATCGGTTTTGCCTTGGTTAGCGATGACATCAGATGTACTGGAGAATTGGCTCGAGGGGTTGGGGTTAAATGGTTAAAATCCTCGTGCTCTTGTTTACTACTCATCGAGCATGCTCCTTCTGATGATCCTTCAATTGGAGGTTCTTCATCATCTTCATCTTCTGGGGGTGGTGTCACTTCCACCAATGGTTTCCCGGGAACAAACAGAAACGGTTCTGGTCGATGATGACCTTCCAGTGGGGTACGGCGATGCTTTTGACGTCGTTGATTATAAATAGGCCCTTCTCCAGTAATAATCCTGGTTAAAAGGTTCAGATCAGGAAGGATTCTGTTCAGGTGAGTACTATTGGTTCGATCAAGGGTTTGTTGACGACGAAGCTCTTGAGCTTCAGCAATCTCATCTCGATGGATCATTTGATCCGAAGGTAACATGATGGCCCGATCCAAAGTGTAAGGTAACCCTCTATGACGACCTCTAATCATACAAGCAATAATCACCAATTTTGAAAGTACAGTAAACTTACCCGTTAATGAGGTATTGACATCGGGGTATCCCAACAGCATCCCCACGGTACCATAAGCCAGAACCACTTCAAACAAGATCAGCCATACCGAAAATCGAATCTCATTTTTTTCCAATTTGGAGTTTTCACAAATACAAATGACAAACAACCCCAAAAAGATAAACCAAAGATCAAATGATAATTGATTACGCAAATGCTGTCCGATAAAATGACGAGGGGAATTATCGATATTGGGGTCATTATCGGGACGACCATAGATCCCCAACAGTTGTTCTTCATAAACGTTGGTTCTCCGAATGGTAACGGCAATTGGCAACACCGAAATATACATCATAATCACATACAGTACTTGGACAGCATCATGTAATTGTGACAAGTCTACCGCAGAAAACCCAGCAGTTCTCGTCAGAAATGCTTGGAATAACCCATTGACAACTCTCATCCCCATCGACATATCATCAAGGTAGGGATTTTTAAGATCCAACACCATGAATAACATCAAATCGATACCATTAAGCATCACCAACGTAAACACCAACCACCAGGTAGGACCCAGAGGAAACAAAAGGGTGAAGCACCGCCGAGGATGATCCAACAAGAATCCAAGCAGTTCTTCTAATTGACCATCTTTCTTTGCCATTAATTTCATCACCCAAATGATGAATCGAAGTAATACTGGGAAGGCAGTATTACCAATGACAACAAAGTACAGACATACAAGCAACACGTAGATCGAATCCAGATAGGTCATCATCGAATCAGCAGTTAAGGTGATACCTAAATCATTAAATGACAGAGCAGCAGTAAACCCTGCCCACCAATTGGGACTAAACCCTTGACTTCTCATCTTTTCAGCATAACTAGGATGCATGTTAATCCACCCAAGTAACATGAAGAAACAAATCAAATGGAACCCAACATAATAGATGACAACAATCTTCAGAAGTAATTTGGTTGCCCTATATTCAACCCCACCAAGTTCTTCCTTTTGTTCTTCGGTCAAATTGAAGAATTGTGAGTTTCTACCAAGGGTGGGCTGCCACAGCAAGTAATTCGCCAGCATCACTTTACTCAACAGATTACCATCGTCATCGGTCATCGTGGTTCCATTCATGCCATTGTTTACCCCAGAGTTTTCAAAAAACCTCAGCGTTTGTTTAAACAATTTCTGGGATTTTTTCATCCAGTGGTGGTCATGGCCGGTATCACAATTACGATTAGCTGGATGATGACTGGTATCAAATTGAAGATGTTGAGAACGAATGTCACCATCATGATCGTCGTGGTCATCATCATCGTCACCATCACTGACCGCTTCCAGATCGATCAGGGCATTTTCATCGGCTTCTTCCTCGTTATCAGTTTTAGGTTCATTGGTAAACGTCTTGCGTAATTTCATCAAATTACGCTTTTGTTTCTTCCATCCTTTGGTAAACAGTTTTCTTCTCAGTACTGCTGGGGAAAAGATACCGCCATCACCCAGTTCGATTTCATTTGGAGGTCTCACTACTAATGGTGATTGAGTGTCATCATCCCCCAGCTTATGATTTTGTTGCATCAATGCAATCAGACGAAACATTTCTGCCGGGTCCCGTTCTTTACGATGTTTTGGTGGTAAAGGTAAATCTCCAAAAGTAACGTCATGTTCATCCTTATCCTTTTCAGGTGATGCCAGCATCGCTGTACCAGACAGCAGAGATTGTGATGACTCCTTTCTCACTGGAGACGGTTGATTATGCAAGCCAATACTTTGATTTCGTTGGGTATTTTCCGCCAAGGTGGTGCCTTCACCATTGGTCAGATGGTATCGCCGCATCTTATGGTTTAACGTTGATTTCTCCTTAATGTTATCAAACTCCCGTTCAAACCAATAGAGTCTAACAAATAATAATGACCCATGGATGAAGATTGGCGTCGTCACCATCGTCACCAAATAAATCATTAATTGTTGATACAAATAAATGGTGTTAGTATCGACGGTATTAAGACCCGCTTGAGTCAGGGCCCCCAGCATGTAGAAAAGAGCATCGATATACTTCAAGTTATGACAAGGAAAGATCGTCCATGATCCAATTAACACCATGGAGATGATATAAAAGTAATGCACTGCACGGAAGTTAGGGAGTAACCGCTTAATCACCGGTCGTAGAAACTGGTAGACTCGATGGATGGCTCGTCGTACCCGATACCCCCACAGCCATTGTGTATGAAGTCCCGTCATTTGGAGTTGGGCTAAAAGTGGTACTCGCAACTACATGGATGATGGGCTATGGAATTCGTTAAATGATATCTGGTTGTATGCAGGTATTGCGACCCATTACAAGATTACATGGGATTACGGATATGTCGCTAATTAGGGTTCGTCACCAAGGAAAAGGGAGTCGTTATCGATGGGTATTTTCTTGAAAATTTCTCAAGCTCCTATTTTTTTTTTATTTATTTATTTCTTAGGTGTCACCTAAAGAAGATCCCTTAAAGGGTGAAGGTACACAAGAATCTATGACGACTATCTTGCATACGAACGTCCTGTGACCTGATAGGGATTTGTGGTGAGGTTATTAACTGAAATTTATGAACCCAGCAATCACCAGGCATTCTGTCCCTTACTTCTTTTGCCTATAATTATCACACGTCTCCGGTTTTTTTCATTACAAGCGAAAAGTAAAAAAAAATTATATAAAATGTGGCTTTGAAAGCAATGAGGACAAAAATGGAAAATGTTAACGGATATCCATTTTCCATTGAATGACAAAACTTAATTGATTAATTTTTATATGGGGATTCATGGCTAAACGTCTCCAGTGGAGAAACCACGAGATAACCAACCGCTGGATGTGTTTGGCATTAAACACTTTTACGCACTTGTGCATAGTAGTGCGTAAATACGATGAAGGAAAATGAGATCGGAGAAAAAAAAAAAGTGTTGTAATTGAAATGTTTTGAGATCCGACAAAAGAATTTGTTACTTGTTTTGAGTGTATCGCGAATCTTATTTAGTGGAGTTTTTCCCGCTTTGTGAAAAAACGCAATCACATTCCTAATTGAATCAAATGCGCATGTTACACCACTGCAATATCATCGGGTAAATCAAACAAAGGAAATCATCGGAATGCAAATATCAGAGGATACATTCCTATAGTATAGACATGTATTGTAATGGCTACTCCCACAACCGCTATGCGTTTTTGTTTCCATTACCAAAAAATTTATATGTACAAGTCATTTTTTTTAAAATAATTTTAAATGTTTTAAATTTCTACAAAATTTATTACAAATAGTTTAATCAGCCGTACATCATCACCTGACAAAATATTAAAAATGATTTAAAAAAGAAATCAATATATCTATGGATTACTTTGAATTTATATCAAACTACGTTTATCCTTTACCCCGGGTTTTTCGTTAATATGTTTTTGGGTGGGGCCGAGGGTTTAAACCCTAATTCACGTGACGACAATTTTTCAGCTTGACTTCCTAATTGGGACAGAGGAATCAAAGAAGAGAAAGAATAGAAATAGACTAATAAACGCGATCAAATAACGATGTTATTAATTAAAATACAATTAGAACCCCCTTATTCACCCCCCTCTACAATAGACCATTGTTAATGATCATTTTTCACCGGTGAGAAAACCTCAACCAATAGTTTCAATAGGTGTATATTAAAATCCATCCATATACGGATTCCCAAACAAAAATAACAAACCCCCAAGCTTCTTAACGAAGTCTTCTGGCTTCTCTTTCGGATTCCATCAAGCACAAAATGTCGTTTTCTCTAACGGGACCCTTGACGTTTCTAACGATAGTTCTGTTAGTGTCGTTGAGGAATTCAACTCTAACTTGGGTAACACCACCTCTGGAACCGGTTCTACCGAGAACCTTGATAACCTTGGCCATAGTAACGGGAGTCTTGGAGTCCATTTTGAAAGATGAGAGAAGAGAAAAATTTGACTTTGAGCGTCAAGTCAGTTTTGATGATCGCGAGTTTTTATATACAGGACGATTTTTGAAGGAAAAAAAAAAAATTATTCCACTTCGATTGGGTGCGGCGTGAATCTAATGTGGAGAGTGTATATTATTATACTATGATCATCAAGATCAGATATAGATATATATATATATATATATACGTTTAATTGATCATCCAGACCAATACGTACAGGAATAGCGACCCCACCATAAGTCCCACACTAAGGAAGATTGTAGTAAACCCACCAGCGGCTTCCTTTTCTGATTCAGTCTTACAATGATCCCCCACCACCATAAAACTCAGAGTAGCTAATTGACCATTAGATAACCCAAACAAGAATTGTAATAAAAGATACCACATATCCAGATTGATCAAGGCGCCATTTCCTTGTAAATTAGTGGTGAAGAACAACGGAATGAATAATATCCGAGCCGCCGAGTACCAAAACATCGTTTTTGGATTAGTAATAAGCATTCTGGTGGAAGGATAACCACAAAGGACCCTTCCAATAAGATCACCGAGATTCCAAGTGAAAAATACAAAGGGAATGAATACCTTATTGGTAAAGATAAACAGACGAGGTTCATCACGGACCAGGGTCACCACCAGGGCAAATACTGGGAAAGCTAACGTGATTGAAAACGTGAAAAAGATTGTCATGACAATATAGTTAAGGCGACTCCAAAGTACCAGGAACAGGACATCGATGGTAGGGTCACCAATAATATCCCCTTCTTCATCCATCACCTCTTGCAACTGTTGATAAGTATCATCATCACTTTGCTTTTGACAATAGACTAAAAATGATACCAGGGCCAAGGCGATGATTGATGCCGTCAAATAATATATAAAGACGCCAACATCTTTATCTCCAGTTTCAGGAGATTTATGGGCCCCAGTGATAAAGATCGAAATGATCAATGCCGTCGATGGTAATACTCCAGCAATTGCTTGACCTACCATCACTGCATTAGCATAGATCGACCCTAACACATTGGCAGTAGCCATCGCCCCATTTTGAGATAATGCCGTAGCAACTGCCAGGATAAACACCGTCATCATAAGGATGATAAAAAATGAAGTATTGGCCATTTCTGTAAACATGGGCACGATACATGTCAACGCCATAAAGAGGAAAAGTCCACTGGTGATATAAAACCCAAGTTTGATTCTCCAATCATAATTAGCAGACTTCTGACGTTTAGCTAAAATGATATTAGCAATCGTCAGGGTGATCGTTGATACCAGCATCATCGTACTCGAGTATGTCTTTGTCAATAATGGCGTCGACTCAAATCGGTGGCTATAGTAACCCGACGCTGATAGGTAACAGTTCCAGGGCCAAAGAATACCCACACCAATGAGTGAATAGGTAAAATACCGTAACTGAGAAAGTCGGATCACCACCTGTCCCATCTGGAACACTACGGTATCGGACATTTGATTACCGTTGTCACTAATTGGTTCTAGAGATAATGCGGCTGATAATCAATATCTATGGTGCGGTGCGTGGATATTGATTACATAATCGACCTAATGCTATTTAACCCTTTCTCTTCTTTTTTAATTCTTTCTTTCGTTTACCCTTTTCCGTTCTCTTATTAGGAGTCAGCCAATCATCATTATCATCATCAGATACTTTTAGAATATCAATATCTTCATCGATGTCATCATCCACTTCTAATTGGGACATTTCAACAATGGGGACATCATTGGGTTGGTTATCATCTTCCATATCATCCTCTAATTGATTAATCTCATCTTGAATCAACTCTTCTTCTACTTCATCTTTCTCTTCTTCATCATGGTCATGCTTATCATCACTAATCACCTCATCCAATCCCAATTGTAACCCTTCTTGTTCCATCTCCCATTTCATCTGTTTTAATGCCTTTTTATGCTTTTTCAGATTTTCATGCAGTAAAAATTGATTTTCATTCTTGAAGAATTTATTACAAATGATGCATTCATATTGGTTATCAAATTCATCTTCATCATTGTCACTTTCGGCGTATTCCAGCTCGGTGGAAATATCATATTCTTCATCGAGCATCGTCTCTAATTCTTGTAATTCTTCAGCAGTCATTGTTTGCCAATCTTGAGCTTCAAACTTGCCCATGGTCATCAATTGTTCCATTCTCTTTTGTTTGATTTGATCCTCATATTCCTGTTGTTGCTTTACTTTTCTTTCCTTTTCTAATTGTTCAACACCGGCCTTAATTCGGGGATCCCGTTTTTTAATAAATAAAATGAAACTTCTTACTGCTTCATTATACTCTTTTCGAGCATTATCTCGAAGTTTCTTATTCTCCTTTTCCATCAATCTTCGGGTTCTCCGATCAGGAGCCATCAGGTACCGATATTCATCTTTCCAATTAAATGATTTAACCGTTTGAAATTGCCCCCATTTGTTATAAAATTGTCGGGTATCATTGGTATAATCACTATGACTACTACCAAATTTAGGGTAAAGTAATTTCTCATCCGATTGTTGATCATCAGTATAAGAAGCAAACCCAGGTAAGTTTTGATGTTTACCATGTTGAACTTCTTCTTTGGCCAATCGATCAAATACTCTTTCCACCACCTTATAGAATCCCATCATCAGGTCATCTACTTGGGTATATAATACCGGATTAAAATATCTCATTAATTCATCAATCAGCATACATGGTAAGATCGTGGTGGGTTCATCATCAAATAATTCATCATCTTCCCGAAGAATCAGATTCTTATGATTATCATACCATGCTCTTTCTTGAGGATCCAGTAATACTTCATACGCCGCTCTTACCAAGGCAAACCGAGCATTAGCTCCATCAACATCATGAGGGTTCTTATCAGGATGAAGTTGTAATGCTTTTCGACGATATGCTTTACGAAGTTCTCCGTCAGAAGCCGTAGTTTCAACTTCTAATAGCTCATAGTAACATGTCTTCATGATGGAAAAAAATGGTTATGAGCGAAAATCATGACAAAAATCGATCGATAATCAAGCCAATCCATATCATTCAATGACGACGACTATAAATGATTTAAAAGCAAATTATCAAGTCATCGGTCCTATTGCCAATTATGACTCTCTGGTGCCAATTATGACCCTCTGGTGCCAATTATGACCCTCTGGTGCTAATTATCACTACTATTAGACTACCAACAAAAGTATGGAAAAACTCACTTAGACCTGACATAGTAAAGCACCTGGGGGTGGAGACGGTTGAGTATTCCATTAACCAAATTACCCTTTCTTAATTTATTTACAAAATTTTCAACTTTTTATAAATATAACCTCTATTATAATCTATTCAATCTCATCTATAATGAATGCTCATTAACATCAGCTAATTGACAAAGAGTATCCCAATCATCGGTCCAAGCAAGTTTACCATTTTCTAATCCCTTTTCAAATACTTCATCGGTATAAAAGTTACACTCTTCTAAGATCTCCTTTGGTCTAATGGTAATACGTCCTTTCTTCTTAAACACATACTTTGTAACGAAGATCCCCATGACTTTTTCTTTACCATTCTTACCAGTAACAAACTTGGATAATACATATATCCATTTATTGTCTGCCCATCCAATGATCTTCAGCTTTACCGTGAATCTTGAAAATACCAACATTTCCCTCTTAAATGACCCTTTAATCAGACCAATGGGAACAAAGGGGACATTATGAATCAGTTTCTTTTTGAATTCCCCCGTTTCATTTTCAGAGTATCGGAAAAATAACCGTTGCAACACAAATGATACCATCTTGGTTCTGGCAATGTCCAAATCGGTGAAATAAGTGGAATTTGATTTGTGTAAATACATGTCAATTTCTAATGGGGACACATACAGACTATAATCAACCCAGGAAAACACATCTTCAGGTTTAGTATAACCAAAAGTATTGTTTCTGCCATTAGTAAGGTACTTTCGTTTGGGGAATACCATCGATCGAAATACAAGGGCATAAAAGCGAATGAAATAAGCAAATGGTAACGTTTTAATCGTCAGGAGGGCAAAGATTGCCCCAAGGATTTTGACAACTGTCAGAACCATTTCTCAAATTACACGTGCAAAAGCAAACTATATCGATTTATCTCACCGTTATACTTCAAATTTTCCCGGTGCAGGATTACAATAGGGGTCCAGGCGCGGTTTCGGAACATTTAACCTCCGAATTATCACATGGACTTTTGGGGTGGATTCCTCGAATTATTGCAGTAGCTCTACTAATAGCTACTGTAATAGCTACTGCAATAGCTCTGATGAGAATATACAATTTGGAGATAAATTGAAATTCCTCGAAGCTGTCGAGAGAATGGAAGCCTATGAGTAACTTTTGTATGTGGATATTGGCTGTATCGTTTACTTTCAACTTAAAACTGATAAGAACATACGAGCCACCTATTGCAGTAGCTCCTACTTGTAATATTGCAATAGCTACTGCAATAGCTCTGATGAGAATATACAATTTGGAGATAAATTGAAATTCCTCGAAGCTGTCGAGAGAATGGAAGCCTATGAGTAACTTTTGTATGTGGATATTGGCTGTATCGTTTACTTTCAACTTAAAACTGATGCTTCAAACATAAGAACATACGAGCCACCTATTGCAGTAACTCTACTGTAAAATCGACTTATTATAGTAGCTCATGATGACAGAATGGCATTTGACGGGAAACCCGTGTGTATTAATAGTGATTGTATCTAGGAAATAAACTAATACCAGAAGAAGTCTAGATGTTTTATGTTCAAATACAATACAATTTAGTGAGTGTGTCAATTCCTACATATTCCTCTATGCCTTTTCAATGGCAATCACTTCAATTTCAACGGTACATCCTAAGGGTAATTCCTTAACGGCAACACACAGTCTAGCTGGTTTAGTAGCACCGAAATACTTAGCGTATACTTCATTGAAATTGGCAAATTCCCCCATATCAGTTAAAAAACAAGTACACTTGACAACATGAGCCAAATCAGAATTACCTGCTTCTAAAACATTCTTAATATTGGCAATTACTTGTTCGGTCTTTTCCTGGGTGGTAGCGCCGGTGAGGGTTTCACCATTAGGGGAATGATGAATTTGTCCTGAGACATAGATGAAGCCTTTAAAGTTAATACCAAACTAATTGAATAAGATAAGCTAGAACATACCATTAACCTTGACTGCTTGCGAGTACAGAGCCGCAGGAGGAGGGGCATTTGCTGTTTGGACCTTAGTGATTGGGTTCAGCATGGTCGAATGTTGGGGTAGTGAGATTGCGGAGTGAGGAAAATATATATATATATTATTACATAAGCTATACTGGAACCAATCGTTTCCTTTCGACGGCAAGTTTATACCGTACGGCTTTTTGACATCTTAGAAGTAATTGATCATCATAAGATGATTTATCGGCGTCCTCTTCTACTGAGGTATCACTAGTATCGGAAGAAGAATCCTCCAGCGAAACGTCTTGGACTTGGGTCATTATCGGGAGGTGATTTAGATGAGGGGTTGGGATCAATGTTTTCGTTTGTTTCTTTTCAATCACCAGGTGATTATCTCTTGTCATTGGGAAGGGGATTTTTGATTCTAATCGTTCGATTTCAAATGTCATCAGCAGTTTTCTCAGGAGCATTTGAAACGACGGTTTCTTCATCAATCCTCGAGGGTTGGAGATGGCGATATTTGGCATCGACTTTCTTGAAGAGAGTTTTGTCGATTCCTTTTGCTTTTGATATATTCGATCCACTTGAATATAGAATGCCAACTCAATGAGGTAGATACGAATGATGCGGCGTTTTTCTTCTTCAGTCAAATTAATTAATTGGCTATCCTCCATCATCCCCATCACCAGATATACTGCTTTTCTCGCCATATCTATCCGTTTGTTCAAACCAACGATTGAAGTGTATTCCCAATAAAGCAGTGACGTTGCCAACAAATTCACCAAATGATCAACGCTAGTATCCAAGGGTAAAATAATAAACTCAAACCCAGTAATCTTACGACCATAATGATCTCGAATGGTGGCATCGGCGATGTTGGGATGGTCACTTAGAATGCACATACTTCGGAATTTGTTCTTACAAAAATCACATAAAATTCGGTACTCATCATTTTGTAACATGGAAACAAACAAGGCGATATTATAAGTATCATCAAGCTTATCATAATAACTGGTCTTTTCAACTTGATAATCCAGTAGCCATTGAAGTTGACCCAGTTCTCGATTTGCGAATGGACTCAACGTATGAAGTCGAAGACGCTTACAACAATACATCAACAGCCGCACCTGGAGATCAATACTATCAACCTCACTGTCATAGGTGGGTTTTGATATCTGACTAGTTCCAAACATCCATTCGAATACCATGGTAGTTGATCATGAAAAATCGCGCCCCACGTAGTGTTTATCACTATCTCCGCGAGATTTCAATGTGGAGTGGACGGGGGCACATATGCATAAGAGGGTGGTCTAACATGTACATGACAGCAAGAGAAACACGTACCCACGTATCACCAGCAACACGCGTGTTATCTGAGATGGTATATTTTTTCCCATCGGTTGTTAACTAAACTACTATTTTGGGGTTAGGGCTGTTGGGTTACGAACGATGCACATAGGTGGTTGGTGCCTGCATCTGTAGTCACAAAGTCTGCCTCGTATTCCCTGATTACATCTCAGACGAATCGATGTCTCCAAGCATATTATCCTGCACATCATCGACGGTCACTGGATCAACCCAGATCAGACTATCACCCCATAATATGTTAATATGAATTGACTTATTTACGAAAATATACTATCTAGAATAACCCATCGATTTCACCATCTTCATTGACTTCAACATTCATGAACCCACAGTGAGTAGGCAACCCAGGGATGGTTTGGATTTCTGCGGCCAAGGCGTACAAGTAGCCAGCACCAATGGAAGCCCGGACATCTCTGATGGGGAACTTAAACCCAGTAGGAACCCCCTTAAGAGCAGCATCATGAGATAAAGAGTATTGGGTCTTGGCAATACAAATGGGCAAGTTAGAGAACCCTTGCTTGGTGTACAAATCGATCTTCTTTTGAGCTTCAGGCAAGAATTCAACTTCACCAGCACCATACATTTCTTTGGCAATGGTAGCGATCTTTTCTTCAACCAGCGACCCTTCAGTAGCGTACAAGAACTTAAAGTCTCTTTCAGGAGAATTGGCAGCCTTGATGACACCATTAGCCAAATCAACGGCACCAGCACCACCTTCTTCCCAATGGTTAGAGACAATGGCATCATAGGCACCCGCCTTAAGTGATTCTTCTCTAATGACTTCATGTTCCTTATCCGAATCACTCAGCATCTTGTTGATGGCAACAACCACGGGCAACCCGTAAGCCTTAGCATTAGAAATATGCTTAGCCAAGTTGGAGCACCCGGCCCGCAACAATTCGACATTTTCTTGAGTGTATTCAGGAGCCAAGGCAGCGCCAGCCTTGACTTCGGGACCACCACCGTGAACCTTCAAGGCTCTAACGGTAGCAACGATGACGATAACATCGGGTTCAAGACCAGAGGCCCGACACTTAATGTTAATGAACCGTTCCCCACCCATGGTGAAGTCAAACCCAGCTTCAGTGACGACGTAACCTTCTTGGTCGAGCTTTTCTTGTTCAGTCAAATCGGGAGAAGTACCAACCAACTTCAATGCCATCTTATCGGCCAAGATCGACGAAGCCCCAATGGAGATATTAGCAAAGGGACCGGCGTGAACAAACACGGGAGTACCTTCAAGAGTTTGCATCATGTTAGGCTTGATAGCATCCTTCAATAACGCAGTCAAGGCCCCAGCACAACCAATATCTTCGGCGGTGATAGGTTCACCGGCCTTAGAAGAGGCAACAACCATAGCCCCCAACCGTTCTCTCATATCTTGCAAAGAAGTAGAAAGAGCAAGAATGGCCATACATTCAGAAGCAACAGTGATATCAAACCCAGTTTCCCGAGTCATCCCCTTTTCAGTAGGAGCTTGACCAATGGTGATCCCTCTAAGGAATCTATCGTTACAGTCAACCACCCGTCTCCAAGTGATGGTATCAGGGTCAATGTCCAACCGAGCAAATCTGGTGATTTCTTCTTCAGTCAAGTCATCAGGGTTAGTCTTGTCAATCCCCAACTTCTTAAGTCTTCTCAACATACAAGGAGCAAACTTCCGGACTCCCTTCTTAGCAGGGACAAGTCTCCGGTACAAGGGACCATCCTTTTGGGTATTTTCGTGGAAAATCCGAGTGTCAATGGCGGCAGCCAACAAGTTATTGGCCATAGTAATGGCGTGGATATCCCCGGTGACATGCATGTTGAATTCATCCATAGGGATAACTTGAGAGTAACCACCCCCAGCAGCACCCCCCTTGATCCCAAAAGTGGGACCCATAGAAGGTTGACGAACGTTAGCAAAAACATTCTTATTTAAGTGAGCCCCCAATGCTTGAGCCAAACCAACGGTGGTGGTAGACTTACCTTCACCAAGGGGAGTAGGAGTAATCCCAGTAACCAAAACGTACTTACCATTACGCTTGTGCTTCAACCGATCCAACAAGTTAAGATTGACCTTAGCCTTGTAAGCCCCGAACAATTCGAGTTCCAGGTCCAAAACCCCCAGTTCCAAAGCAACTTGATCGATCTTCTTGGGTTGTTGAGCCCGAGAAATTTCGAAATCCAGAGGCACCGGCTTTTGTAAGTTCAACTTCAAAGGGTTAGTGAACTTAGGAGTTTCGTTATTGGCAGCATAATGACGCTTAGCGGCAAGAACACAGTTTTCCAATAAACAAGCAACGGTCATAGGACCAACCCCACCAGGGACAGGAGTGATGAAAGAAGCCTTTTCCTTGGCAGCTTCGAATTCAACATCCCCAACCATTCTTTGACCCAGCTTCTTAGAAGCATCGGGGATGAAGTTGGTACCGACATCGATGACAACAGCCCCAGGCTTAATCCAAGCTCCCTTGACGAATTCGGCTTTACCAATGGCAGCAACGACAATATCAGCATTAGAGACAAATTGTTGGATTTGTTCAACGGGGGTCTTGGAGTGAACGGTAGTGACAGTAGCGTTAGCCCGGGTTAATAATTGGGCAATAGGCTTACCAACAATGTCCAGACGACCCAAAACAACGGCATTCTTACCGGCGATTTCGGTACCAGCGTTATCCAATAATTCAAGGATCCCCTTGGGAGTACAAGGCAAGAATTGAGGTTCACCTCCCTTCTTAGCAAGTTCACCAATGTTTTCAGGACCAAAACCATCGACATCCTTGTCGACTAAAACGGCCAGAGTGACCTTCTTTTCGTCAATGTGACTTGGTAAGGGTAATTGAACCAAGATGCCGTCAACGTCAACGGCATCATTCAAACGCTTGATAACCGACAATAATTCAAATTCAGTAGAATCTTCAGCCAACTTGATGATTTCACAACCCAAACCAGCTTCTTGAGCGGCCTTAAGCTTCATTCTAATATAAGTAGTGGAATCAGGACGATCACCAACTTGGATGATCGACAAGTTAGCCCCGAAATCAGGGTACTTGGCTTTCAATTGAGCAATCTCCTCATTGAGATCGGTACGGATTTGTTGCGATACCGCCTTTCCGTCTAAGATCTGGGCAACCATCGCTAGAGTAGTTTAATCGGCGAACTTTTTCAATAATGTAGTGGTTGCGGGGCGTGGGGATAGACCAGAGTCAGATATGCATGGGGAGTCATTTTTTCACCGTTTCCGGAGATAACTGAGGACACCATGGGGTGTTGTCAAGTTGACAATTAACAATAAGAACAACCATTTAATAGTTTGGTTGGATAATACAAAAGTCCCCCCGACTTTTAATATTCAATCAAACTCTAGTTGGGCCTCAAATGGAGTTATCGGCGTCACTAGTAATCTCACGTGATTTGATTCAATGCAATTCAAGCATGAAAAATGATCTAATACACAGGAGTAGTTAATTGAAAAAGAAACACAATGATTAATTAAGGTATTCAAATTAATATTCTTTAACTACCTCATACCGAGGTTCAGGTTTCAATCTTTGGTCTTGTTGATTTGTTAGCTTATCTATAAATGAGCATATATCAGGGAAAATATCTTATCTGCAGTTCATTAAATCGGAAGTTACGAGCCATGAGTCACACAAACCTCAAGCCTAATTGAAGTTGCATATCACATTACATAGAGGGAGGGGTTGCGAACAACTATACGAGAAAAACATACGAAGTAGCTGTATAGGCTACCAACAGTTTTTGAGAACCAATATGGAAGTTTGGCGCTTAGGTAGCAAGTTGAAAGTAAAGGTGATCAAACCGCTGATTAGGTATCTCCAAAACGGTTCTCTTTCACAAATTTGTGAAGACGTGTGTAAAGTTATCGCTTAGATATCTTTTGATTAGTTTCACTTTGAAAAAGGAACTTTCTCATCGATTTTAATTAGGTTTGACGTTTTCTCATAATTGTGATAATCGGTTAACACACGACATAATCGATACAGACACGATCTTGGGATGGCTTCAGGTTATACGCGTCTTCTATAAGTTCTCTAATGAAAATAGGATTAAAAACTCCTCAGATTAAATAAGGTAATATCATCATATCTAGTTTTGTTTTGTTTTTGACTTCTTGAACCTTATTCATTCGCAACAACCTTCAAAGCATCAAATGTCTCCAAATTCGATAGTTACGAGTGGGAAGAGATGAATTGGGTTTCGCACGACAATCGGTGAGATGAAGTTCGAAAATATTTGTTATAAAGATCATAGTCCAAGACACGTAGTAATCGTCACCAGCATTCCATGGCTTTGTCAGAGTCAATTTTTGAATATACACGCCGATGGGGTATTTTTATGTTATTTTATTAAGCAATCAACATTACTTCCTTTTTTTTTTTTGGCCGCGAAGGCAACGCGCGGTCGTTACCCACCGTGTCCCATGAACAATAAATTCCCATGGGAGATAAACCTAATGTGATGGGTGCTTCGATGCAGTGAGATAGCTCACCATCGCCGTATCGATACACGTATTAAACCTATTGCACGATCACCATAGATACAGAATTGATAACGCTGTAGCGATAATCTCTGGTAGCAGGTTATCTCGCAGTTTTTTCTCATCTCTTTTTTCCATCATTACCAAAAACTCCATATTCCAAACACGCCATGACCACGGAGAATCGACGGCCCTTAGACTCGGTGATATCCAATATAACACCAAAGTCGGGGCTAAAGAGAGGCAATGATGAGTCGGGTCCAGTAGTGGTTCCTACGCCAAAACGGATGGCGACGGCTAAATCGCGGACTCCGCTCGATGGGATTTCGTATAGACAATACATCAAGGATAAAGGCATCCTTCTGTTTATCTATACTTATTTTGCTCGTCCCATCTCCAAATCTGACCTCCGGGAGCTCATCCAACAATTGGGGTACCTGGCAATGTTCCCTACATTCGACCTGGCCCCTCTTCGCGAAATCATTGCAACGCTTTCCCTCAACCTCGTCAACGATCCTGATTTAGGGATTACTATCACCAACCCCAAACTATGGATGAAGCTGCGGTACACCTTGGACCGGTTCCTTGATGATTTAAGCCAAGCGAAGAAAATCGTCGTCGTCACCGGTGCCGGGATTCTGACGTCGTTAGGGATCCCTGATTTCCGGTCGATGAAAGGGATTTATCAACAAGTGGAACATTTGAAGTTGGAAGATCCTCAAGACGTGTTTGATATCAAGGTTTTCCATAAAGACCCCACGTTGTTCTATAAAGTGGCATACAAGTTGTTACCAGCGGACGAACACCAATTTTCTATTTTGCATTCATTTATTCGTCTCTTGCAGGATAAGGGAAAACTTTCTCGGAATTATACTCAAAATATCGATGATCTTGAAATGGCAGCAGGGTTGGAAAAGACGAAATTAATCCAATGTCATGGTCTGTTTCATTGGGCAAGATGCATCACCTGTAAGGCTAGGTTTAAGGGGTTTAAGATCCATGAACACATTAAAAAGAACCAGGTGCCAAGATGTAACTCATGTTGGGGTAAACCAGGATATGCTGATACTCAAGCGGTGCTGTATGGTGTCGTCAAACCCGAAATCACTTTTTTCGGAGAACTGCTACCGAAGAGGTTTTTCCAATATCTGACCAAGGATTTACAAGAATGTGACATGTTTTTAGCAATTGGCACGTCGTTGAAGGTGTCACCAGTGCTGGATATGGTATCAAAGACATCGAGAAAGGCAAAGAGAATCTTAATTAATCGAGATCCCATCGTCGATCGTAATTTTGACCTTACTTTAACGGGTAATTGTGATGATGTCGCCACCTATATTTGTCAGCAATTGGGTAAGGAATGGGCCATCCCTCATCCTAATTATGATGAAGAATCGCCAATGGTGGTCGAAGATGTTGACGTGTTTGAAAATGTCTACAACATCTCAAGAGGATAAACGGGCGGGGGCTTGGAATTGGAGTACTAATTTTTAAGAGGAATGATGTCCTCAATCATCAGTTCAAATATTTCTATATAAGGGGTTTTGCATTATGGGATAACTTGGAGTCCTTAATTTGCTTCATGTGTGTGCCACTCGGATTACGCCGGAATAAGTCAAGTGGGAATAGGACGTGTAATTACCAGAAAAAAAGTTTGATTTAACGTTATGAAGCAATTATATAATGAAGTGACATCGTTCGCTAATCCTAGGCGTTTAATTCATCCAATCTCTTTAAAAGTTTCGACTCGGCCTCCGTCCAATTATCAATAAGTCCCAGATAGAACGAGATCTGTTGGTCACATAACCCAACCATAGCCAGTTTTAATTCCTTACGGTTAAATCGATCCCAATTAGGATACTCTTCATTGATGATATTGGCGATCAATTCATCAACCACTTTGGTTTGAGCCTCGATTTCCAGTTGCAACTGGTTGATTCGGTTTTGTACTTTAGCAATCTTACTATCGGTAGCAGTCAGCCCAATCAGCCCCAGAGCTTGAGTAGATAAGGTATCTTTAATCAACTGAGCAGTATTACCAACAATGCCTTGACCATGGTAGGCGCCACCACTAGGAGCCAAGCCACCCCCAGTCAATTGTGATAATTCCGTTTGTGCCTTTTGGTGATAATCCTGTAACACCTGCAAATCAATTCGCTTATTGTGTTGCAATGAAATCAAATTGGTAAGACTGATGATGTATTTGGCACAATTCTTCAAACTGACAAGGAACTCTTCATCCATATACGTGTGCAATTGTTTCCACAGTTGAGCAAAGTAATTTAATGCCTCGGCAAATACTTGATAATTCGTCACTAACGCCAGGTCAGTAGCCGATGGTACCTCTCCTGTTTCAGAAATGCTGGCTGATTGAGATAACTTTGTAATTTGTTTGGCAAACTGAGTATAATCTTGACTCAAGTCTCCATTTTTCTTATTCAACTTTGTAAAAAGCCGGTCAAGACGTACCAAATTTTCGTATAGACGCTTGAGTTTGTCATTGATTTCCAACACTTCCCGACTAGTTTCCTGCTTATATTTCGAAGGAGTTAAGAAATTCATAAAGGTATCCGTCAATTCTTCGTGGCTGAAACCAACGCCATCATCGATATCCTTCAATTTCAACAGTTTGGTAAATGTTACCCAATCACTAAGGTCCAGGATAAAAAGGTGGAACACAGACAGTTGAGATAATACCTTATGACTAATGATAAACAGAATAAAGGTATTAAGCAGATGCAACCGTTTATGGATAAATGAAGCCGAAAAGGTGTCTCCGGTAAGATATTTGAGATTCAGCTTCAGGGGTAAAGGAGGGATCATTACCGTGGGGAAGTCCTTTGTCAATGAATCATGTAAATACCGGAAATCGCCATACCGACGTCTAGTTGTGAACTCAATTTCCTTGGGTTTCTCTTCACTTCCTTCAGGTGGAACCTCTAATCCGTTTAGTTTAAGTACTAGAGGATTATTGGTTTTTGTTTGGATGAGATAGTTCATAAATGGTTTCAGCTGGGCATCCATATCCTTAATTGGGGGTTGAACAATCGTTTCGAGGGTATACTCTTCAAAATACTTTGTATAATCGGGATGATGATGAACTTCCGGTTCTTCAGTTTCAGGTGCCGCTTCTGGTGATGGTGATGGTGAAGGTTCGATATGATCGATATGATGATTTGAATGTACTTCTTCAGTTTCAATATCAGTATCCTTGGTACTCGGTTCGTTATGTTCTTCATATTTGGGAGGGGGGACTTCTTCATTAAATGGGTGTACTTCATTGTCTAATTCAGGCACCAAAGGTTGGTGATCTGGTAACTCCTTTGTATGCTTTGGTTCAGACACTGGTTTAGGTAAAAGTAAATCATCATCATCATCATCGTCGTTCCCATCATTACCATGGTCAATCCCCACATTTGGGGTATCATCTACCACATCTTGGTGTTGTTCGTCCGGTTGGTGATGTTGTTCTTTTTGTTTGTCTTGATCAAGGGGCAACTCGGGGTTGGAGATTATGTCGCCCGTCTCCTCTTCAATTGGGTCATGAGCAGGAGGATGGGATATTTCATCATTATCCCTTTCGAGTTGGATTGAAGTGAATTGATCCAGCAAATTCATCTTGTATTCCGGTGGTGGGTCTAAGGGTGTCGATTTACAGACACTCGAGGTACTGGTGGCGCGGTCACGAGTCAATCACGAGAATGGGTGCCGCGGGTTCGTAACCTGGCGATAACGACCACACCCACCCTAATGTCAAAATCATCGCCGTTCATTAAAAATCACTCTATTTGCAATTTTAAACTAAATTTATATGACGTACTGATACCGTAATCCCAAACATAATACTAAAACAAGAGCCAAATCCCAGAAGCAATCACCGATATCGCCACTAACGCTGTGATAATACTGGCGCCAGCGGTATCACCACCATCCAAATTCAATGGGGAAGTTTCGGTATTTTTGGTACCAAACCCGGCGGCGGGGTTCCCCTTTGAAGTCCCCCCGTTAGAGGCGGTATAAGGAGGATCCTTTTCCAAAACTAATAAATTGTTCATCACTTCAAGAGCAGCCATTTGTTCACCCAAACCATACTTACCATCCCAATAACCAGAAGTCCAGTCTAACCCACAAGTGACACCATCAGTACCACCCAGGCATGACCCAGCTGCAGCATTGGCGGAATCAACCATCCATCTACGAATGGTAGCATAAGTATCGGGGACCATCAACAGCGTCAACCCCAAGAATCTTGCAAAATAAGCCTTAAATGACCGTTGATCATTATTACAATTACCAGCCCCTTGACAAGCAGCTTCATACATCACCCAAGAGGTATAATCAGCAGTCCAGTTAGTTCTGTTAAAGAACACTTCGGCCCCCTTAAGCAATTGAATAGTTCTGTTATACCATTTGTCATCTTCAGTCAAGTTATACAAATATGCACATCCTGACAAATACAACCCTTGGTTATAAGTCCATTGTAACTTGGTAATATTATGACAGTTGCCTTCACCACCAGTGTCAGCATGAACCCCATCATAAATAAACCAATAATCAGAAATGTTTTGTAATAAATGGACACTAACCATCCATTCCCAAACTCTTTCTGCCCAATCGACATAAGTGGTGTTACCAGTGAATCTAGCCAATCTGGCCCCGATATGGAACAAACACCCATTAGACACCGAGTTCTTGTAATCATAACCAGAATTCCACATGAAAATTTGCCATCTGAGCCCCCCACCACAAGCACTATTATCCCATCTCAGGGCCATAGTGTTGAACACTGCTTGGGCTAAAGTCAAGTATGCCTTATCCTTATCCTCAGGGTCACCAAAGTTTTTCTCAGCAGCCCCCATTACAGCAATCCCCCAAAACCCTTGATCATCATTCCCTTCAGTTGTTGATTGGTTAAGTGGGATATAATTATTATCATCCCCAGTTTGGTAGGCCAACGCTTCCTTAACAGTAGCTTCATAAGTAGTGTTGCCAGAATAATAAATATAATCAATAACAGACCCCCAAGCACCACCAGCTTCCCACCAATAGTATGGTGAATGGAACATCCCGATCGTCCCCCCAGGTTCGTCCCCTTGGTAATAGTTCATTAACCCCGAGGCAATAATATTCATATTTTCGATAACATTGGTAACATTATTGGTATCAAGAGATAATGCCGTTACAGTATTTAAAACTGACACCACTACCCCAGTTAGAAGTAGCGTTGATCTCATGGTTAATGTTTTACTTTACTGTTGCTCAAGTTTTAGAGCGCGACTGAGGCAGTGTGGTTAACAGGAACAGCGACGGTCTCCATTGGGACAAATGACCACAAAATGTAAATAATGGGATAAAAATAGTTTGATTGTTGTTAAGATTGTTAAACCGTTTCTATTTCGATTGTAAGGGAACTTTTGATCATTTTTAGTGGAGAATTAACGGATAAAATCTCTTTAACGTGATGCAGAATTTAACTTGGCAAATGACGTCATTGGCTCCAATCAATGGGTATACCTCAACCGTGAGGCAACTTCCTCTCTAACAAAAAATTTGAAAAGTTAACCAAATAATCAGATCATAACTAACATCACAATAAACGTTTGTGTTATGTTTTAATTTTATTGTTGATCTCTTTGGGATAAACATCGGTGCATCAATCTCCCAAGAAAAATTATCAACCCGTAATCATTTTTAAAGGGATAATGACGTTATTTAACTCTTGATATCCCTTCAATAATTGCCCACGTAAACTACCTCATTCAATTCTTCTCAACCACATCATGATTTGGATGGTTCTCTTTGTCTTCGCGTGCCTCATCTGATCGATCATCATCCCAGACCACCCCTCATCATGAGAACCCAAACTGAACTAAACACCCTTCTCAGTTCACTTACAGAGGGGCTAACATATTGGATTAGTCAATCGCCTCAATATACTGGGATTTCTCCAGCAACGGTATCATCTCCATTAGATGAACTTATCAAACTCATCAAATTAATTAAAGCTCATACTACCAAAGTGGGGATTGTTTTCAAGCCAGAAAACTGTAAAACTGATGATTTCAACGCTGCTTATACCACTAGTGAACAATTAATGGCGACATCAAGTTTATTGGTGTCGATCTTGGCCCAAATATCCAAGAAACCAATAGCACTGACCATGTTCCAATCTGAAGTGATTTACTTGACAAATCAATTGTTCCAAGGATTACTAGGGTTTGTTAATGAGTGTCAATCGATTGTTAATGATACTAATGAAGCTGATGGCGAAGCTAGACTCGTACTGGTGGGGAAGATCTGGGAAATATGTGATCAGATCATCCCCTTGGTTTTAGGGGGAGAATTGGCGTTACTTACAACCAAGATTAATCAAAGTTTGGCATTAATTGATGATGGGTTTGATGAATTTAAGGAATGGAGTGAAAACCCCGAAATGGTCGACCTTGATGACATGTTTGATGATTTCTCCGATGATGAGTCTGATGAAGAAGAGGCTGCTCCTGTCCCCGCCATGGATGAAGCTAAAAAGGAAGAAGTTAAACTTTATGCCAAAAAATGGGTGAAAAAGATCGAATTGGCAAGACTATTATTGGCATCATTTAAGAAGCTGGTACCCAAATCAACGGTAGCCACCACCGTCGATGAAATTAATAATCTACAACAACTTGTGGTATCATCGATTGATAAATTTATTAGTGACCTCATGGTTGAAGCCACCATTGATGATGAACTCGACAAGTTGACACAAAACATCACTAATCCTTGTAAACAATTGGTGAAGGTAGCTGAAGGGATCCATAATGAGAAAAAGGCCAAATGGTATCAAACTTGGATAATAAAGTATCAAGAAGTTTAGATTTGTGTTTAAGTTATTTATCGTAATCCCAAGTGATCAGCATGGAAGTTGGCATGGTCTTCAACAAACGAACTGATAAAGTAATACAGATGATCATAACCATCTACAATCCGTAAATCAATCTTGCCTTGGTATCCACTTTCAACGGCAGCGTCAACGAAATGTTGAGGTTGTAATTGTTTGGGTTCATCCTTATAAAATGGATCGGCACTTCCTTGATGAATCAAAATATCGGGTTGGTTCTTACCCTTATATTGAGCAACCAAATAGCATGGATCATAGTTTTGCCATACCTTACGATCGGGGCCCAAATAAGCACCAAAGCATTTTTCCCCCCATGGACATTCACTAGGGTTGGCAATGGGAGCAAAAGCGGTGACACATTTGTATTTGCCAGGAATCTTAAAGAACCCGGTCAATGCCCCATAACCCCCCATCGAATGACCAGTAATACTTATATTGGTAAAGTCCAATTGGGTGAAATATTTGGCAAGCTTATCTTGGAGTTCATAATGAACATAGGAGAACATCTTATAATTCTTATTCCAAGGAGCTTGAGTGGCATCGACATAAAACCCGGCACCAGTACCAAAATCCCATGAATCATCTTCACCAGCAATATTGGCCCCCCGAGGAGAGGTATCAGGGAACACCACAGCAAAGCTCTTACGAGCAGCAAAATATTGTAAGAATGACTTTTCCAGGGCATTTTGAGGGGTACAAGTCAATCCACTAAGGTATAACACCACTGGAATCTTTGAGTCCACCGACGGAGGAATATAGACATTCACCGCCATTTCGGTTCCAGTTTCATCGGATTGATGGGTCAATTTGTATAATTTACCGCCAAACTCGGTGATTTCGGCCAACTTATTAAACAGCATAGTCAATTGAGTGATATAAGGGGGGGGGGGGCAAGGGGGGTGATGATTTGCTCTAACGGCACTGGCGGTATAAATAACGGGTGATATCGCGCTACCATTGAGGGTACTAGCGGGATCGGCCAACAGCAACTTCCAGGGCTACAAACAGGGAGGAAAAGGGGATAATCCATTGTAAATAGTAAATGTCTATGCAATTAATTATTATTAATCGAATTTACGTCTAAATTGCAACTCGATATCCGAGCTGGACTTCCAAATAGTAGCTTTAATCGTCTGGAGGGTCATCAGCGGGTCTAGTTCGATCCCCCGACATTCAAGTACCAACCATTCCGTTGGTAACTTGCCCAGCTTCATTTCCAGAGTTTTCAGTTAAAACTTTTCCGTCAAGTACAGGCATATTTTACTCACTCGTAACATATTATGTGAAGCCAATTTGATACTCGATTCAAGTAATGGCAACTTTTTGATTTTCTTTTGCAGTTTACCTCCGATGGATTTATGAGAGGGTAACTGTTCATAATCGACTTCGACCAAGGTGAATGCCACTTTTGGTACATCTCTTTGAGGTAAGCGGTTATATAAAATTGGCCGACCGATCCATCTTGGGAGCCATCTTCTGATCAAATCAATGACTTCATTACTGTTTATTTCAGCGAGGGAAAACAGTTGAAGTTCTCGACAATTACCTAATTCACTCAGATATTCAAAGAGCATGATTTGTAATCCAGGTGGAAGTTGGCTAGTTGGGTTAATGATTGGTTGGTAATGTAAGGTATCTTCTTTTAATGGGTCGCGATACCTTGGATCGATTTGATCGACTCGAAGGGCCAGATCAACCAAAGTACCTTGCTTGTAATTGACAGCGTCATAATTTTCTTCGTAGATCTTTTTATTGGTGTATAATAACATGAACACCAGATCATCAAAATGGGGAGGTCGAGGCGGTGGAGGGATTTCTTCCTTTAAGAATTTTTCCACCTGTTCAATGGTAGCACCTTTGGACATGATCATCGACAGGAATGAATGTTGATCACCATCATCTCTGCTTTTCTTTTTGCTGAATAATTTCTTAATCCCCACCCCCAGATCAACCGAAGCATTGGAATGTCCCAGAGGAGATATCACCCCTTTATGAATCCGGAGTTCTTCCCGCACCTGTCGGTCAAACCCCCATTCATAGACAGCATATTGATGGAAAAATGAATTGACGAGTACCTGGCCCAAAGTGAACCGGTCTTCATTTGACACTTGGACATGACGTTCATTGGCCAATGATTGATTTTCTGGGCTTTCCAACAGTAAAAATGGATAACTTTTAATGATATCGTCATAATAAATTTCAACATTACAAAACGACAGTTCCTTGATCGCCACCATTAATTTCCCCGCTTTAATTTCAACTTCACACCAATTACCAAGGGCTTCATGGGTTTGAAGTTTTGCAAACAATGCATCCATATCTTTGATTCGTTGTTCAATTTGTTTATCATCAAGACATTGGGGTTGTTGGTCACTACGTAATGACCATTGATTTGATAATTGCTGGCAGGTGAGGAGATCCCAGGTGGTAATGTCACCATTAGCATAGAGGGCTAATACTTGACGTTTGTTATTTAGTACCCGTTTTGCCACCACTGAATACGGTGATATTTTGAGGATCAGCACTGGCTTAGAATTAAACGGAACCACAAACAGAGACGTATGTCCTTGATTGACAATTTCAACGGGAGTTGGTTCTACCCAATGAGGGGTCGACCCCCCGTTCTTTGCTGGAGGTGGCGGTACAAGGTTATCGCCAAACGGATTTTCATCATCAGAGTAATTAGTATCGGCATAGGCGTTAATAAACAACGGCAGGGCCCCTCCACTTACATCTAAGAACATTGAAGGTACCATCAAATCGTCACCACAATCCAGTTCTTGATAATCATGAGGTAAATGTCCTCCACCAGAAAAAAGTGACTGAGCATCCATACCAACAACTGGGGCAGTATCCATCAGTAAATGGGAAATGATATCATAAAACTCCAGTTGGATATCATCGGCGACATGGCCAGGAGCAATATCAAGATCATCGCCTCCATCATAATTCATTAAATGGTCAAGGGCAGTCCGCAAATATTGATAACGCAGAATCTTCAGCATGTCAGGGTTTGTATATTGGACAAGGCCATTTGACGTCAGGGCATATATCATGTCCTTACTCACCCCCATTGCCAAAATCAGCCCGGCGTCTTCGGCCACAACCACCGATACACCAACGCCATCATCAACTGCAGTGAAATCTGCTTGAGTGAAAGTAGCAAACTCTTTGACCTTTTCGGTATGATATGTCGACCATTGAGATAAATCTGTCTTGACGATTCGTCCCAGACGATCACCCAGATAGAATGATCTAAAATCATTAGACAGTTGTGGTGTAATCAGCCACACGGGGTGATCATGAACATCAATGGTACGTACCACTTTAAACGTTCTTGTATCCCAAATTTTCACCGTAGTATCACTTGACCCCAGGAGGATATAATGGTTATTCATTTCCAACGCTCTGATGTTATCCAGATGACCAATTAACCGACGAATAAACGCCGTAGATTGGGAAGCACGAGGATCATATAAGTTAATGGTATTACTAGGTCCACCAGTGGCCACGATTCGATTCCAATGGGCTAACAGGTAAACCAGCAGGGCGGGAGAAGATGGGGTAATATTCTTTAAAATCGTCGATGGTACCAACTTTTCCAAATCCCATTGAATGATATTACCATCTAACCCCCCCAGGAAAAGGATCCCTGGTTGAACATTCAGCCACAGAAGTTTTTTGATGTAATCGGTGTGTGCGTTTGTAAATTTCTCCACCAGGCCCAGATGAAGATCGACGAGTTTAATCAGGAGATCCAGCAGACATGACACCAAGTGTTTATCTTGATTGATCAATTTGATATCATTAACCCAATCAAAGTGAAGTGGGAGCGACAGGATCACATCTAGCTGAGGCGACGGCGAATGATGATAATAAGGCAATGGAGTTCCGGAAATCAGTTGTTCCAATTTAAGTAAGGTGGCATCCAAATCATCGTCATCATTAATCCACCCATGTTCATTGGTTATTGGTGGGGGTAGATTCCGGTGCCATATCTTCACCACCCCGTCACGGCCACCGGTATAAAGAGACTCCCCCCTCACTTCAACTGCCAGAATAGGCAATATATGATTTCCCAGAGCATGCGATTCTCCTAATGAATAAGAGAGCCCCACTCGAGATTTCATCATTGGATACCGGGGTTTTATGTCTTCCTATACGTAAACTGTCGTTGCGAAAAAACCGCCAGCGCGGGGTAGATATGTTGGTCCGATTTCTAAATCGAAATTAATCGCTAGAAATCAATGGCTACCGTAATAGTGGTCGAGTTATCCAACCATTGCTACGATATCAGTTATTCTAATTCGCTAAAAACTGTTTGTTTTAATTAAAATTTAATATCCCGCGCAATTAATTATCCGCACGGTTTAGACATTGTTTCTCAAAACCAATTGTACCGGTGATCTCATGTCATTGTCACTGTCATTTCACAATCTAACTTCGATGACCAATTACATCGTCTCCGCCCATTTCCTGTTCACCCCCGATTAGTTGTCGGTTACTGCCTTAAATATTCCCGCACGCGGCACCTTATTGACGACTCTCAGCACACAAAGTTAAATACTTCGGAGGTACGTCTTCGAGGTTAATTCCGGTATAATAACTATAGTTAGGGCTTAGCCCTGGACATATTGCTATGGGGTATCAGTTGGAAGTGTATCCGTTTAAATTAATGTAGAAACTGTCATTGTTTACGTAACTTCAATTACGAGTTGAAATACATGACTTCCCCCCACGTTCTTGTGATAACGTTGATGTTGGTATCGCAGGTAGTGTAGATTGTGGTTGATAGCGCGCGCTCGATTTTACCCGATCACATTATCGACTGTTTACCCCCCCCACCCCCCTCCCCCCTTCCAAATGACTGAAGAAGAGCTTAAACTGGTAGTGTACCAAATGGTGTCTGATATTATTGATGATAAAATAAAAACCATGCCGGGGGTTAAGGTATCGTCAACATTCACAATGTCTCTCGTCGAGCTTGTCTACAAGCAAATGAAGTTACTCGGTGGGGACCTCGAACTGTTCGCACGCAATAACGGCAGGGATGTGATAAACGCCAGTGATGTGAAGATGGCCGTTCGTAAGAATCCCCAGTTGGCAAAATATCTTAGCCAAGAAGAAGGATTTTAATGGTGTTAACATAAATGTTTTTCTGTGGGATTTGCAAAATTTGTAAAAATTCTATCGATCTTCAATTGCATCCCTAACCAATCCCTCGTTAAACACGAGGCTTGCTTAGGCAACTTTGTTGTTTGATGAATCGTGCACCAGCCATCAGTTTCCTGCAGACACCTAAAAAAACGCGCGACGCGTGTGTGGAAATTTCAATGAACGGTAAAGTATAAGAAAGGGGGTGTGCCGCATCCAACCCATCTCACCAAAGAATGATGCCTCTCCAGGATGCATCAAATGTGGTTAATGGTACCCCAGCAACCCCTACCAAGTCTCCTGTCAAAAGAAGACTTGCTAATCTTAATACCCCGTCATCGACTCCCATTAAAAGAAGGTTATCTGAAGATGCCTCTACCCCAAAGAGAAGAATCGTCGACCTGGTTCAACTTCCATTAACACCGTCAGAATCTCCTCAAAAGCAAGCCGTGGTTGAGAAACCCACCGTTGAAGAAATCTACCGTCAAGCCAAATCCCTCTTCCAAAGAGGTAATCTCAGTGGTGGTGGGGCTGATCATTTGGTGTCACGCCACACTGAAGCTCTCCAACTTCAAAAGTTTCTTTTCAAACATTTTGATGCTAACACATCGGGGTCGTTGTATATTTCTGGTCCCCCTGGTACTGGCAAAACCGCTCAATTGAGTCGGACTCTCGATTATTATCAAAATCCACTTAATCCACAATACCTTGACGTCAAAGGTCATCGAGTACGAGTTGTTAATATCAATTGTATGATTGTTCAATCACCTGAAATCATTTTCCAGGAAATCATGGGGAAATTGATGGGGAAAGTTCAATTTAACAAGAGACAAACTTGTGACCATTTGGTGGAATATCTTTCTCAACATGAAGATGCTGGTCATCTTCTTATTGTTCTTGACGAAATGGATGCCTTGCTTACCAGAGATCAACAGGTACTTTTCGATTTGTTTTCCTTGGTGAGACTGGCGCTGGGGTTTAAGACTCAAGTTGTTATTGTTGGTATTGCTAATGCCCTCGATTTCACTGATAAGTTTTTGCCTCGATTAAAAAGAACGGGGTTAAACCCGGAAAACTTATCCTTCATGCCTTATACCTGGGATCAAATTAAACAGGTGGTTGAAGAAAAGTTAAACCAATTACCTCAACGGTTATTTCATCCGATGGCAGTACAATTATGTTGTAAAAAGGCATCCGCAGTCACTGGTGATTTGCGGAAAGCCCTTGACATTTGTTACCGGGCGATTGAAACGGTTGAAGTGGAATATAAGCGTCAACAATCACCATTTGTCGATGCAAAACCTTTGCTTATGGTGCTGGTCTCACATATGGCAAAACTTTGTGCCCAAATTTTTGGCTCTCAAGGCCAACTGAAGTTAACTAATTTGAATCTTCTGCAAAAGCTGGTATTATGTTGCTTAATCAATTGTCCTGGTCATTATACCGTCCATGAATTTTATGGCTTGTATCGGAAGATGATGGCCGACAGTGCCGATAGAATCATCGCTACTCTTCAAAAAGGGGAGTTCTTGGAAGTCATTTCGGCGTTGGAATCAATGGCAGTGGTTAATTTGGCATCAAAAGCCAAGCAAACGGAAATGAGTAACCGACTCATCAAAATCAATGTTTCACACGACGATTTATCAAAGTCTGTGCTGGGAATGGGGGTTCTCATGAAACTTTTAGCATTTAATAATTAGCATAAACAATAGCATTTAGCATAACTAATAGAAAGAACAGCAAATACTGATGTAGGATATACTCATTGATAGGAGGTTAATTGTTGTTATACTCAGACACTTGCTTATTGTACGGGATAAAAATTGATTGTCCATCAATGTCCAGCTTTTGCAACGGTACACGGTTGTGATTCAGTATTTCCATTTTCTTAAACAAAAATAGGCAAAAACATGCGCAAACCCGGAATCGAACCGGGGGCCCAACTATGGCAAAGTTGGATTTTACCACTAAACCATTTGCGCTTTTTGTTGAAAAATTGTAAAATTTTAGCACTTTCCAGTGATCGGCAAAGACTATTCAAGCTGTCATTGTTACACCATTAAAGATATATAAAACTTAGGAACCACTATAGAAACATTTCTAAAGTTAAACTCTGCCAAAGAAAGATGTTCAATGTAGATGAATGGCATTATATTTCTAGTAAACCAATAATAACCCCACTGATTCGAATCTATAGAATTACATTGTCGATAGCTATGATTCACACTAACTAAAGAAGTCAAGTCAAATTTTACCGGTGGAAATATGTGTTGACGCCTATTTGGCTCCTTAAGGGTCTTATATGGGCTTCTATTGCTAGTCATTGAGCTAGGACTGGGGTTAATTAAGGTAATCGGAGCGGCTACGGAAAAGATAAAGATAATTAGGGAGTAGATATATTAGAAGTAATTGTATATTTTTTCATGTGGAGCATTGTACAAGTGTATATAGCGTATCATCGCATCTTATAAATGTTGTCATTTGCGATTTCATAATTGTAGTTTTTGGTTGTAGTATAATGTATGGCAATTGGAATTTGGGGCATCATTAAAAGTTCACCACCCTTGTACCATATAAATTGGGTCTGGCACCCTAGTGAGAAGAATATACTCAACCACGGTCAAATGTCAATTGACATACCAATTTATTTTACCTACATGGTTAACCCTTCGATTACGTTAATCTACCACAACAATCAAAACTACTAAATACGAAGCAAATACCCTATGACGTTCCAAAGTCGCCAGACAGTAGTCCCCAACATGTATTTTATTATTCATAAATTTGGAGGTACCTTTTGTATGGGATATGAACACTTCAAACGTCATATTATCGAAATGCCATTTCAATATAATCCTACCTTTTATAGATATTGTAGATTTTGCTAGCTCACGTGGTGATTCTTTAGTGGAAACCCCTCGATTATGTTCTGTGATGGATACCCATAGATGAGATCGAAAGCACCCGTCAATCTACCCAACAAGCATGTCAAAGTGCTGTCACTAACAAAAACGACTTTGAGGAAATTATTTAGAACGCAAGCTACGTCAACATAATTGGTGAAGCTAAATTATATTGTCAATGGTAGTATTATAAGGGGAGAGGTAGTATAAAAAGAATTAGAAAGCTTCCAGGCAATGTATGTAATCAGCTTTATGGGTGGCATATTCTAAAAGACCAATGCAGACAACATATTCAGAGAATGGCAAGTTACACTTTCAAGCAACCACACTAGAACGTCGATATGGTATTGATATGGCATATATATGGCATATCAAGGTGATACAGAAGGAGTGGTTGAGACTACCAATGTAAATGCTTTAAAACTACGTATCTAAAAGTGACATAAAAGGAAACCAGTAGGTTCAAATAAGTCAATAGAGCGTGTAGCCATTCGTTATCAGGTGAAGGTATACTATAGTCTTACCCAGGTTCGAATCTTTATAAAATAGAACTGTATTTCTTTTTACCTCTCTTGCAAAACATTGAGGGACACTAGCAAAAGGTATTGGCATCCCAAACTGACCCAAAAATCATACTGACGAGCCACAACAAAATTTACCTCGTCCAATGATTTTGTAGCGTTTAGATAAATCAAAGTTAAAGGTCTAATTATTCGTGTACATAAGCAAGTTCACTTTGGAATTTCGACCTTTCCGATATTCGGAATATGACCAGTCACAAAAGCCTTATCAAATAATAATGAAAATTCATTTTCACTTAAATGGCTAATCTGTGGATCTCTAAGGTTTTATGAGGTGTAGATAATTTAAAAGGTATCCGCCTTTTTAGATTACTGATGGTTTGTTTCATCACCCAACCATCCCACCTGCAAGGTCCCTGAACTGGCACATGAGCACCTGCATGAAATTTCAAAGTTGTTCGCATCTCAATGGGTTTTTTGGGTGACAAACACAAGTTTATTAATAGCAACAATGAAGTCAAGATTTCATATGAGGTATGGGTGGTTAATTGATTCGGTTTTTATTTTTATTTTTATGTTATTTTTATTTCTTTTTGGCCGTTACCCACCCGATAAAGGTGGCATACCATGTTTCCAGACGCGTATGTTCTCAATGATTGTCATGCGTGATAATCTACAATTCTCCTCGCGTGTCGGCTAATCACCATTGCTTACGCCTCGAATTTCATATGGTATCACCTAAAGCCTTGCCCCTCACGGTGTATTCCTACTAAAAATTGTCACCACCTCGCGTAGAGTCTTTTTTTTTAATACGTTTGCTATCAACGACCAGTCACACCTACATAAATGCAAAGAGCAAGGTTCAAATTTCAGTGAAGGTTTGAATTGAATAACATTAATTTCAAGGTTATATCTAGATTTGCCCCCGGGTTGGTTGATACGTGGTTTAACCGGGGGACGTTTAATTCATATTTGAAGCCTCTTTTTGTCGGAATTTTCTGGTTTCCCCTGTTTTGATGGCCGGTAGGTGCACGACCAGGAGTAACAAAAAGCCGCGTAAATAACAGACCTTCCACACATCAACAGCTTCGAGTGTTTTTCATCAATTGTTGACTCAATTCTAACAGATGAACGTCACTGGAGGTACTGGAGGACCTGATGTCAATCCAGACATCCAGTCTGGCAGTCCTGAAGAAGCGATTCATCAACCTCATCAAGTTCATGTCGAACTGGAAGAAGCTATCACAAAAGCCCTTAATATCACCGGTCAAGTAGGTCATCGCTCCCTTGACCCTAAGGTACAACTGGTGTCTACCCCTGGACAGCCAGTTATTCAACCACCAAAGACGCCTCAACAACATCCTACTTCACAATTTGAAACGTCGTCCCCACTGAGACCGAGTCGGATTCAACACCCTCTGGGTGTACAAGGGCAATTTGTCAATGGTAATAATGTCACTCCTGATATATCAACCCCCGTAGCTGACACCCTGGCAAAACTGCCTATGAATTATACTGTACCTGATGTCCTGAAGATTCTGCCTAAGCGGCAGCCTGCCAATACCGATGGTGCTTCTATTGGATCTCCTGTTCCATTTGCAGCTATTTCTAATCCAATTGGTACTCCTACTCAAGTCAATGACCCCAACCTTTCACGGTCATCTGGGAATACACCTGTTCAAGTGGCTTCCAAGGTTGACAGTAGCCAAAGATCTTACACCCTGAATGTACAACTGGGGATGACTCTTAATCCCCTGATTAATTCAGCCACCATTGATAGTGGTTCCGATACCAAGTTGAAGCAACGTGGGGCGATTCCATCTTTTGGTTCCCTTGGAACCTCTGCAGTGTCTCTGGGATTAAATCAAACGAAAGCACAACCTCAAGTTATGCCTGAACCTACAGTCGATGTTCTGGAACATCCAGTTAAGTCTAATAACTCACCAATTTCGGCTCCACCTCCTGTTCCTGGCAATGCTCCTGCGATGGCACCCAAAGCATCGCTGAACCAACAGCTGAAGCTGGATGCCGCCAACCAACCTATTTCCGTTGCTTCGAGTACATCTAATAATAAGAATGGCTCCGCTATTGAAGTAAATGCCCCTAAAAGAGGACAAACCGAAGAAACTGGGGCTACCGCAGACCCCAATGCTGTATCCAAGGATTTGGACATCTCACAATTCAAGAAGAAGCCTCCACCTCGTAAGCCTCAATTACCTACTTATCGAGGGTGGAGAGAAGTGGGGCATTTTAGTAGAAATGATGTGTTGACCAAAGAAGATGAAATTACCGATTTGACAACCAAATTGTCTTTCTTTGACACTCATTTGCCTCATATGATTTTCGGTGACTGGTACCATAACGTCGGTTGGCTCTCGATCGGGGCACTTTTATCGTGGTTTTTTGGTTACTTTAGATTCAATTTTGGACCCGTGTTCTTTATCACGTTGTTGTGTCTGATCGTTTACCGGTCATCGGTTCGTAAATACAGACAAAGTATTAGAGAAGAGGCCCAAAGAGAATTCTCTATCAAGCAAATTGAATCCGACAATGAAACTATGGATTGGTTTAATATTACCGTGGAAAAATTCTGGTACTTTTTGGAACCGCTGATTTCTCAAATTGTATGCGAACAAGTCAACTCAATCTTGATTACGTTGCCGTTGCCTGCATTTATTAAAAAAATTTGGGTTGACACTTTTACCGGCGGGACCAAGCCTTTCCGGATTGAATACGTCAAGACATTGGGCGGAACTAAAGATGACGTCGTGGTCATGGATTGGGGGTTCTCATATTGTCCTAATTCTTTGGTTGATGCCAGTTTCAAACAACAAAAGTCCCATGTTAATCAGAAGGTTGTCGTTAAAGCTAATTTATTTGGTATCGACATTCCAGTTGAAGTGCTGGATGTGGCTTGTTTCGTCCAGGCCCGTGTTCGTATTAGAATGATGGCGTCTTTCCCCCATATTAAGACGATTAATGTCCTGCTTATGGAACCTCCTACTTTTGATTTCACTTCTCGGGTTTTATTTGATTCGAAATTTAATTGGGAAATCTTGGACTTACCCGGATTATTTCCCTTTATCAACCAAATGGTGGCAAAGTATGCCGGTCCGATGTTCTTCACTCCAATGCTGTTTCAATTGAATGTGCAACAATTACTTTCCGGTTATGCCCTTGACTCGTCGATTGGTGTCCTTTGTATCACTGCACATTCTGCCAATGTTGCTGGGGGTATTCATTCATTGGATGATTCTATGGACCCTTACTTGACTTATTCCTTTGTCAAGAATAAAATTCTTGGTAAGACTAAAATTATCGAAGGTACTTACAATCCTAAGTGGGAAGAAAAGCTTTATATCCCTGTTAAGTCATTGGCCGATCCTCTTATGATTCAATTATGGGATTACAATAATGTCAGAACTGATAGACAAGTGGGTATTATTCAAATGGATTTGGAAGGTTTGGAAACTGATACTGAGCAAAGAAATGTTGAACAAACTTTAACCAGAAATAACAAGCCCATTGGGTCTGCTCTGTTTGACTTGAAATATTTTCCCTGTGAAGAAGCAACCATGGGAGCCGATGGGGCTATCACGCCTCCACCTGATTTGAATACCGGGATTGCTCGGATTTTCGTTGCCGATGCTCGTCATTTGAATTTGCCAGGGTCCGATAAACCTCCTAATGTTTCGGCGGAAGTGTTCCTTGATTCGAAGTCTATTGATATTCTGCCTTATATTAAACTGGCTACTCCTAACTTTAATCTTGTTAACGAAAAGATCATTACCCTGAGACTGAAGGCGAAGGTCAAAGTTGTCCTCAAGGATAAGCTGGGCAAGAAATTGGGGGTTATTCAAAAGTATATGAACGAATTGATTGATGCCACTCAAGTACAACAACTGTGGTATTCCTTACCTACTGGTGGGGAAGTACGGCTTGAAGTTCAATGGAAACCAGTTGAACTTGATATTGGGGATCCTGTAAGCTACAGTCTTCCAATTGGGGTTGTTAGAGTTACTATTTTTGGTGCTGAAGACTTGAGAAACTTGGAAACTATTGGTCAAATCGATCCCTACATCCGGATGTTTGTCAATGGGGTGGAACGTGGTCGTACTAGGGCATTTAAGAGTAACTTGAATCCCACCTGGAATGAGACCCTTTATATGACAGTTTCGCTGCCTAATCAAATGCTTACTATTGAAGCTATGGACGTGGAGCGTCATCTGCCTGATCGGACTTTGGGGTCATTTAATGTCAGATTAAATGAAGTTATTACTCTTAATGAAAAGGGTGAATACTCTGAACATCAAGACAGTCAAAAGCGTGTATCCAAGTTGATCCATAAGAAGGGGGTCAAGGGGTCTGTAACTTATGCTTTGTCATTCTTCCCTTGTTTACCCATTAAAACCATCGAAGATGTCGAAGATGAAAAGAGAGCCGCCAAACATGAAGAAATTCTCAAACAAGAAGCTGATAAACGTAAGGCCGAGAAGAAGCGTATTCAAGATGAACTTGAAAAGCATCATGGTCCTGGCAAGCGGAAGTTGAAGAAACAATTAGCAATTGTTGAAAAGCAAATGTTAGATGCTGGTGACGATGATGAAGAGGACACCGAGGGTGTCACTGATTCGAATAATGTTCTGAAGTTGCAACTTCTGCTTGATGAATTGATTGACTTTAAATCAGGTGTCTTGGTCTACGAATTTATTGGCTTGGATATTCCCAAGGATGATTTCTATTTGCAAGTTTTCTTTGATGGACATGGTTACCCTGATCACCAATCAGTAAAGGTGAGTAAGAAAAGACAAGCCAAAACCAATGAAGATGATAATATTGTTGATACCGGTGACGTCATTATCACCGATTTGGATTGGTCTCAATGTACCATTCGTGCTGTTTCGAAGAAGGGCTCCAATATTGCTGAAAAGTCCATTTGTGAAACTAAGATTCCTACGTTGCAATTGCTTAAGAATTATTATGACAAGCCTGGAAAGATTGATCTTTCGGGGAACAATGTCAACGGCAGTGTAACTATGCAATTCCAATGGATTCCCGTCATTTATGAAAATGGGGTTCCTCCTCAAGATTCGAAGAATAACCAAGGTACTCTTACCATTGATGTCATTAAGGCTACCGACTTGCCTCTGGCAGATACCAATGGTTACTCCGATCCATATGTTGAATTGTTCCTCAACCATGACACCAAATCATTCTTCAAACTGAACAAGAAGAAGAAGAATTTGAATCCCACTTGGAATGAACAGACTACTATTGATCTTGGTAACAAATATGATACCGAAATCAGAGTGGTATGTTGGGATTGGGATATGGCTGGTGAAAACGATTTATTGGGGACGGGGGTGATTAAGTTATCTGAAGCCAATACCGATAATGGTAATGTCATTGAAGTTGAAACGCCATTATCGGGAGAATCGGGAGAGGATGCTGGTACGGTTTATTTCAAATTATCCTTTAAGCCCAAGATGGTTATTCAAGTGCAACCTGATTCGGAAACCTCGGTTGGTGATGTTGCCAAGGGTGGGGCCACCGTTGTCAAGGGGGTTGGGAAAGGTGTCGGGGTTGTTGGTAAAGGGGTATTGGGCAGTGGTGCCAAGATTGTTGGTGGTGGTTTCAAAGGGTTGAAACACATTGTCAAGCATGACAAGGACGACTCGTGATTTTTTAATTAGGTTTTTTACAATTTACAAATAACATGATTTTTGATTTTTGAACTGGTATTGGAATTAAATTATTAAACAATCAACATCACCAATGATCCCAAAGCAGCGAGGATCCATGAGGCGACAGGAGAAGCAGCCAAGTTCAATTTAGCCGAAGTTTCAGTTTCAGTGACGGTGGTGGCGACTGAAGTCAGAGATGGAGCTTGAACAATGGTCAGGTATTCAATATCGGTGACATTGACAACCTTGGTGTCGTTAACTTGTTTAGCCACGGGAGACAACGCCAAAATCCCTTGTTCATAATCGATGATCAGGTAGAAGTTAGCAAAGAAGTCAAGACCCAAGACGATTTCCGAGGAGTTTGATTTTTGTAACAAGGGAGTCGAACAAGTGTGATTAGCCAGCACCTTGGTGATGTTGGCGATGGGCAAAGTGATATTGGTGTCACCAAAGAATCCCAAAGAAACAGTAGGTACCTTTGAAGCATCCTTGTATTCACAAGGGACATTAGAAGTAATATTCTTCCACTTGTTGTACAAGGAAGCGGGCAACGAAGATCCCCCTTGAGCGAGATCAACCCGACACCAGTAACTGTTATTAGTAACGGAAATAGTCTTAGGCAGCTTACCCAGGTGATCAGTAACATCGAATTGCTTAAGCAACAACCGAGGCATACCGTCGATCCCCCAGTTGTTCACTTGGAACACATGAAGTTGAGAATTGTTCACCTTTCTCGAATCATATTCACCAACATAAACGGTACCTTCAGTGACCGTTTGTGAGTCGTCTTTGGTAAAGTAAACCGAAAGGGCTCTCTTGGAGATATCCCCCGATTTAGCAAGCGAAGTCAAAACCCCAGGAGTAGTTCTGTTGGCCAAAGAGATACCCCCACTAGCCAAGTAACTGGAAATAGATAAGTTTGTAGTATTGGCCAGTTCCCCAGTGAAGGTAGTACCATTATATTGAGGACCACCCCCAAGCCCAATCCAATTGAATTGAGATTTACCATCGACTCCCTTCACTGGTACTTCGACATTAACTCCTTCACCAACCAAATCTCCTTGAGTGATATCAGTGCCATTAGTTTGGAAAACATTTTGGTATGAACAACCATTAGGAAGTTGACATTTACCAGTATTAACAACAACTTTATTATAAAGGAAGGAAATGGCAAAATCGAGGTTTTGGCCATTTAAAGTTGCATTTGAAGTAATCACGGCCAAATTGTCAAAATAAGTAACGGGACCGGAAAACTTGAACCCCAGGACAACTGAGGCAACCGAAGCTAAAGAAACAAAAGCAGTGGATAACTTCATTTGCAATTGATTATTTAGTATAAAACTTTAGGGTTTTTATATAACATTTTTTGTTCCATTAGATCCCTCCCGAGACTGCCGTAAAGAGCTAACATGATTTTTTTTTTTGGGGTCAGGATGATTCCCTAGTCCTATTTAAAAAGATGGAGACAAAAAGACCAACACAAGTTAATTTCTAAGGTTACCAGCTTTGAAGGTGGTGTTCAATTCATTTTTCATGTATTCTGAAGAGCTCGAAGAAGATGAAGATGATGAAGATGATGATGGAGATGATGGAGATGATGATGCAGTGATACAGGAGGTACGATCTTGCCGATGCTTCCATTTATTGTAATCTAGTCCGCAATTTCCCGAAGGCACTTAACTAAAGAAGTTTACTAAAGATCGGGTTATACGGATATGATACAACGGGTATTGCGGTAATGAGAAGTGGTGAGGAAAGGTACCAAAAATATTATTTGTAAATCCAAGGAAAAGAAGAAAAACTGTAAATACCCCACCACCCCATACCTCGTTACCTTTAGGTAAGACTTGGTAACTATTAGAAAAGAAACATCGGTGTCTACAATTTAATATTATCAATGGTTTTTCCTCGTGGATGGCAAAACAATAGATCCACATCTCGGGCCGCAAATAGGGGTCAAGGGAATATTGGAGGAGTCAAAGTTTAATCTCGAGGGGATAAGGTTATTACCAAGATATATATTGCCCTAGGGAGATGTCGTCGACTTAATCAAAGAACAAGAATTTTGAAATAAACCACGAGATTCCAAGAAAAAAAAAATTTTTAAAAAAAAAGAGTTATCTGAAACTTTTAATATTTTCAGGAAAGATATAGGGTTTATCAAGATTTTTTTTACGATTTTTCGATGGGTGTTTTTTTTGGTGTTACCTTCTGCAAACAATGGTGAATCTATTTGTGGTGCGATTTACCCCACATTTTCATCAATGGGTAGCAAATCAAAAAGTAAAAGAGTAAAAAAAAAAAAAACTCTGTATCTTAATACCTTTTCGTAAATAAAAATCTGTCCACGTTGTTTTGTCGTGTAGCATTCAAAAACTAAAATTATTATATCCAAGAAAGTCGAGTGGGGATAATGTTTCTGTGAGCATATAGTTTATGAGGCTTAAATGACATGAACAATCAATTTATATTTCTCGGCTGTCAATTAACTTGCGGGTGCGTAAGGCTGAGCGCCCTCAAGTTAGAGATAATTATGAGCAAAAAATAATAATGCCAAGAAAATTTTAATACAAAAACAAAAAAAACCTTAACGTCTTGGACGTTTCATTATTTCGAAGATGATAGTAAAGATTACACCAGGGGGTAACGCCATAATCAGGGAATGACAGCATTGGCAAATGATAGAGGGGAAGGGGCTTTGACGTAAAGAGGCTATGCGTAAAATCTCTCAACATTTTGTGCAGGGGATAAACCCTTTGACAACCCTCGTATTATATGCTCGGAATATCTTTGGCGATGGTTTGACTGAACACGTGACAATCCTTAAACCGGAAATAACAATGTATCGGAAATATTCTGGATTAAGCCCCGGAACTCTATAAATATTTCCAAAAATGATATCAAAAGGCCGCATTAAGGTGAGTCAAAACTTATAAACGGGTTACATCACCAGCGAAGTTTTTATTTATCCCCATATGTTGCCATACCTCTGGTTAATAACGGCGGTGGTGGCGCTTAGAATAGTGGTTTCCCTGACGGAACTGTGGGTAACCAAGGATGTTCGCTTCCTTTATAAAAGTTTGAATTTTAATGGTCATACCCTGACGCTAGTGGGGTCATTATATCAAGATCAAAGAGAGCCAATGCCTAATATTGATGATGGTGGGGATTTTGATCATTTATTACCCGTTCATCAAAAATATTACGCTAGTGTCAAGTTGGTGAATTACTCCCAACAACTGAGGGGGGCCCCACGAGGGTTCACCGCCCCCAACCCAAAAAGTCTGATGGAAGAATATGACAACCATATGGGACTGGATCCCTTGGAATATCTGGCATATTATGTCAATGATTCTCCCGATCGGGCATTACAAGCGATGATTGATAACCTCCAACCAGAAAATATCGACATTATCTTGATCTTATTGACCCCCGGTAATGATCGCGAACCGGTGGCCGACAAAATGGTGCAAGTGGCCCAAGCATCATCGATCTCACTGATAGTGGTCAAATTACCTAGTTCTCATCATATCTATTATCAGGATGAGAATTATTTCCGGATTCAAGATGCTCATGACCATAACTTACGAAGGAATGCCATGGGGGGTGCAATCAGGGCGATGAACCGGGAAGTGATGTGGTTCATTAACCATAATCAATTCAATACTGGTAAAATGGTGTCCCATGTATTTGAGGTCGATCCTCTGGATGAAAGTAACTTACATCATAGTTGGCCCCGACCAGCAATCAAACGACCATGGCGTCATCATCGTATTCTGGAATCTCAACAGATTCTTTCCTAAGTGTGTGCTCACAAAATAGTTCTCGTCGAAAAGCATTAATCCTCGCTCGTACCATGGTTCTCGTGGTGACGACTTTACAAACAATAGATACACATACAACATAATAGTATTTAATGGTTATATTGACGAATATGATATGACGATGATTATAAGTTAGTTTCTCGTGGTGTCTTTTAGGTAGCCAGGTAGCCACAATTTGTCATCACTGAGGTGGGGCAGTACGTTATCACACCAGACTCTCAACACACACACATCCACGATATCTGCATCTACGATACCTGCACCCATTGATGTCGGTACCAGCAAAGCTAGGGACATTCCTGGCAATGTCCCTTATCATTAATAAAATCATTGGTACGGGGATCTTTTCCAATCCGGCAATTATTTTTCGCTATGTTCATGGTCAAGTGCCTCTCTTCCTTGGGTTTTATGTGGTTGGGGGGATCATCATTGGATGTGGCCTTATTATCTACCTTGAATTCGCCATGAATTTACCCTTTACCAATGGTGGTGAACAGAATTACCTTCTACGAGTGGCTCGTCATTGGCCCAAGGGGTTAGCAGGGTGTATCTATGCCTTTCTGATGGTGCTCCTCGGGTTTTCCCTGGGCAATGCTTATACTTTTGGTAAGTATATCTTATATGCTGCTCATGGAGATGATAAAGCTGAAATAAGTGATGGCTGGGCTAAAGTGATCTCGGTTATTTGTATTTCCGGGTGTTGTTATCTCCATTGGCGACACCCTAATCTGGGGACGGCGTTATATAACGTATTGGGGTTGATCAAAGTGTTTATCCTTGTGTTCATCATATTAATTGGGTTATTGGTATATATTGGTGCTGTTCATCCTCAAGATAATGTCCTTGATACTCCTCCAATTGAATTTGTCGGTTCTCCAAGCATATATAACTTACTGGTTGCATTATTACAGGTGATCTATTCATTTAAAGGTTGGGAAAATGCAAACTACGTCTTATCTCAAGTGGAAAACCCCATCACCGTGTTAACGGTAGCAGCACCATTGGCGGTGTTAGCAACAACGATATTATATTTTATGGTGGTGATTCTGTATCTTGTGGTGATTCCAAAGGTGGAATTTCTTTCAAGTGGGGTGCTTTGTGCCGGGGTATTCTTCTCAAAAGTGTTTGGCCAACTGGTAACTCTGAGGATGTTACCAATCATGATTGCCATCTCCAATTTAGGTAATGTCATGGTGGTGCTGTTTGCCCATTCGGTGGTTAATCAAGAATTGGCCCGGAATAATTACTTGCCGTTGCTGCCATTATGGCAAAAATGGCCAGCGGCTCTTTTCCTCCATTGGGCAGTATCGACAATTGTGGTTGTTACCCCTCCATCCCTGGAAATATATGAGTTCATTGTTAACTTATATATTTACCCAGGAACTTGGATCAATGTCATCATTACTGGGGGGCTTTTATACTTACGGTGGACCCCTAGTGAAAACTGGAATAATGGTTATCATGAATTGGTATTTGATGGTATCGAAGAAGTTGATGGCCATCGCTATAGTGTTGAAGACCATGAAATTATTGAGTTTAATCCTGATGTCACCGTCGAACGTCATCAAGTGGTAGAAACTCCGTTGGACTCTCCAAGAAGATCTCTGGTACTGTCTCAGACACCATTAAGTCCTCCTTCCCAACCAGTTAGTCGGAGACGACTCTCAGTTACTCTGACCATTACCAGAAAGACGGTGACATCGCCATACTTTGCCATTTTCATCTTTCTCATAGCAAATATCTTCATGGCCATCTTCCCGTTCGTACCACCTCCTGACACCAATACCACCATTCCCTACTGGTTGTTCCCCGTCATCGGTACGGGAGTACTAGGATTAGGGGCCATTTTCTGGAAATATCGCCCAGGTCACCCGCTTTATGAGGAACAGTACCGTAATGACAGAGATTAATCAATAAACGATGGGTATGTTGTATTTATATATCATTATCACAACGTTTGTGATAAAACTATCCGTTTCTTTTTCTTTTTCCCCAGTTGAGCTAATCTTTCGAATTCTTCCTTTGCCTTCCGGATCATCTCCAGTACCTCTAAATCATCGGCGCTGTCTTGATCCAGTTTAAGCACGGTAGTGCCCCAAACCAGTTTTTTATATCTTGATGCATCTTCGGTAGGAGAGGGAGCCAGAGAAACCAATTCCGGAAGTGCTCCTCCGGTGTGATCAATGATTGAAAGTGATCCCATTCCCAATCCACCAACATAGGTATCTTCGTCAATTGTTTGGCCCAGATTTTCTCGTTCATAGAAATCCCGGTTCCGTTGTTCTTCATATGCTATTGCCCGACGACGATCACGTTCTTCTCGTTGCAGTTTAGTTGTACTTCGTTTTGATCGTTTACTCAAGTCTCCTTCAAACCGCTTCCATGCCGGCGACGATTCAATGTCGGGATGACGAGACCATGAGCATTCAATAAACCCAATTTGAGTCCCCACGGGTAAATGAGAGAGGTATTTGTATTTGCCGGTGACCTTATCTTGGGTCAACTCCTCATAATTGATCGATTCGACGATGGCACTAATTCGAGGTGGGAGCAACTCATAGGAATCGCCAAATGCCGCTTTCACCACCTTCAGATCCAATGGAGCAAGTACATATACCGTCCCCGTAACTGATGGACCCACTTGATAGAATAAGTATGGGTTCGAAGATGTTGGTGAGACTACCGTCTTATTCTGTTTAATATCACAAAGGTGTTTTTCATGCCATTGATTTCGCTCATTATCGATATGAGTCAATGCCATCTTCACGTACTTGTCATCTTCGCCATACCATTCCTTTTCCACTGCATGAGTGTTAATGATTGCTTGTTTTTCTTCTTCAAAAAGATTGGTGATCTCTTCTATTGACCCATAAATGAGTCTCAGATGATACCCAACTTCTGGTGGGTTGTCGGGTTCTCCCGTGGGGAATTCTGCCATGAACTCATGAACCGCCAGGATTTCCTGAGGCAATGGCACCGATCGATTTGATGGTCGATTCATCAATGTCCACTCTATTGTTTGTCCCATTTTGGGGGGTTCAAATGCTAAACTAAGGTTAAACATCACCGGGAGCACCTCCAGGTGACGAATGATCGTTTGACAAAGGGGGCATTCTCGGTATTTTTCAATAACCAGCTTAGCCTCTCGCTTCATTGCCGTTGGAAGTTCCAGGTCGAGCAATGATAACATACACTTGAGACACATGACATGACCACATTGTATGATCATTCGAGGGGCAATGATCTCATCACCAAGACAAATGGGACAAGTGAAATTCGACCCTGGAGTCACCACTCTTGCAATAGATTCTTTTGCCGGTGGCAAATTCGCATCCAAACCAACTCCGGGACCAAGTAACTGACGATCAACAATGAACTGATAATGGGCATTAATATAAGAAATCCCCGTCAAATGGACCTTCTTTTCATGGTTTGATCTCAGTGGACGTCTAGTCCGTTGCCACTGCAGTTTTTGCTTGGTTCGATGTTGTTCCTCATACAGTTCAAGACCAAGCTGGAGCTGAACCTTATGAGTTTTCCCCAGTCGGAGGTCTTCCAATTGCCAATCCAAGGCTACATCAGAATTTTTGCGTCCTCTGGTTCCATTTTTGTTGCGTTTGCCCATATTGGCATGTTCCAAGACCTATAGGACTATGGTCTTGGGGTTGCGGGATGGCGTCCCACGTTTTACTACAAGAGAGGAACATACCATGGGGGAGTGTGGAGTGCATATAACCCCCGGTTTTGATGATTCACTAAATGAGTCTCTTTCAGGGTCTACAAAGAAGGAAATTAATCTAAAGACATGGATGATACTTTTTCATCTTCCCCTGGGGTTATCGGCATTTGGAGAAGGACATTATTATGCGGACATGATTTATACTTCAAATACAAAATCGTTCATATCCATTAATTGCATTGTCCTAAGTTGCTATACATCTTAAAGGTTATGTAACAAATGACTTAGTTTCATTGTGGGGGTGTGTGGATCAACAGCGCTACCTTTTTATCGATGTTCATTTTGTCTCCCTCGTCCTCCTCCTTTCCTCCCCGTCGGCGCTACCTTGTTGTTTGACCCAGGTAACGAGTAACTTAGAGAGAGGGACGCGAACGACGTGTCTTTACCTTAACAATCATCAACGATGAAAAAGACCAACTTAAAGTATGTATCATGATCACCAAGTTAGATCTATATGCAATTACTAACATTAGTTCCATCAAAGACCTTCGGGACACCACTGAATTAGCATTGGGGCTGGTATTCACTAAATTGGGATATGACGAACAATTCTGGCTCACCGACCTTAAGATCGCCGCTGGCTATGGCACGGTGGTGCTTGCTGGATTAATGTACTATATCGAAAAGAAAATGGACTTTAAGAGTGTTTATTGGATTAATGTTGGTCTCATTGGCATTTACTTTTTGTTACTGGCATTGATGTGGTGGTTCTCCAACTTTAGCTATAAGAACATCAAATATATCGGCAAGGATAACAAAGGTAACAAAATAACCGTTAAAGGATGGATTAAGAACTATGACCCATGTTATTACCTTCAAATTTCCGTTCAACCACAACAAGGTACCACTAAGAATGGTCCTCAAACGCAAATCTCGTTTGAAAAATTCTTTGATGGCATGGGATATCTTAATCAAGATGCCCTTTTAGACCTTGTAAAGGTTGAAGTAAACAGAGCTGATGGGTTAAGTGAGTAGATATGTATAAAATTGCATGGCAGGTACCAATCGTTTACGTGATTTTCTCATCCATTCGTGTTAGCTTGCGACAAAGGTGTTGTATCACCTCTGGTAACACCTTAACTCCCGGGAGGAAATTACCATAAATAGGATCACACATCACCGTTGATTCACCTCGATCAAGTTTAGTTATGATCTTGTTGGCAAGGGTAGATGATTTAACAATGGGGGCAAAAAATGTCAATGTAGGTATAATATCGTTAAACATGACGGTATCCATTTGACCGGGTAAAACCAATAAAAACCGGAGCCATGATCTATCTTGAGCTGTTTCTCTTACTAGAGCATCATGAAATTGGATAACTGCTGCCTTGGTTGCCGAATAGATCCCCAAATTCTTTGGTGCAAGTATTCCAAGTACTGACGAGATATTACACACTCTTAATGGGGGTTTTGACGTTAATTTCGCCAGCTTATAATGGTTAATGATTTTCTTGGTGATTTCAATACCCGAAAATGTATTAACTTGAAAGATCTTTTCCATTTTCTTTGACTCCATGTCCAAGATCGATTCAGTATGACGGATACCAACGTTATTAACCACCACGGTAATGATGTTATGGGTTCTACAAATAGAATCCAATGTCTGTGATAATTCAAAGCGATCGGAAACATCACATTGATGAAACTCAACATTATTGTCGTTGACGTGAGGAGGGTTAATATCAATGATGATAACCTTGGCTTTCCTTTGAAGTAAAAGGTTGACGATATCTTGACCCAATCCATTACTCCCTCCTGTTACTAGGCAAACATCATCTTTATCAATATTATTCCATTTACCTGGATAACATTTGAATGAATCATTAATGTAATAGATGATAAGCGCTCCTAGCCAAATGAGCAATAATGACCATAACAACCACGATTTAACAATTAGACATACGGCAAATACCAAAGGAACCCCAATTAACTTTAAATTAATAATATAGATCAAGATATCATCAATTGATAATGACATGGTAACCTATGATCCCTAAGGGGTAGTCGTCATTGTCCAACCAAGTGCGCACTGAAAAATTCCCATTTTCATCCTTGAGGAATCTATCGTGAGACACCATGTCGTTGAGAAGCCCCATCAAGATTAGACTTGCTCGATTCGGGAGAAAGCATAGTCCCATTTACAATATTGTTGTTGCCAACCGGGGTAAGGCTAGAGATGCTTTACCTCTTGAAGTATTGGGGACTTATAACCCCATCGCGACGCCATTAACCCCAGAAGAAAAGGCAAAGGGGGTCAAGCCATTTAAGGATATTTCGTTAGATTTCGATAGATCCAAGTACTGGATTGGGGTCGGCGCTGATATTCTGGATCGGGTTCAGTTCTTGTTCAAGAGGGCTGGTCTCTTACCTGAAGAATGGCCAGCACCTTCTAAGTTGACTCAACATGTGAATAAGCCAGTTGTTCATAATGTTCGTACTCAACAAGAGGAACCTAGAGTTTTGTATAGAAAGAGATAGTCCGCCAGGCGAGACGTTGTACATAGTAATGGGATACGGTAATCACGAATCACAAAAATAGTCGAACCTAACCGATGTTCCTAAATTAATATACATAAATATAACATCCACGCCTCCCAGGGCGGTGATCCCTTTCTGCCTAATTTCTTCTCTTTTTCTTGTTCTTCAAGACGACCTTTTGGGCGACTTCTTCTTCTTCAGATTCCATATCAACATCTTCTTCAGATTCTTCAACTTCTTCCTCTTCGCCTGATTCTTCTTCACTCATGGCAGCATCCTTAGCAGCGGCCTTTTCAGCGGCCCGTCTCAATTCAACATCTCTCATTCTCAACAATTCAGGGTTGGATTCGACCAACTTCCGATCTAATGCCAATTGTCTTTCCTTATTACCCTTCATCCGGTTCTTGTAGAATGCCCGTTCTCTCTTTTGTCTGATTTCTTCGATTCTCAGCATTGCCTTCAACGTAGTAGCAACCAAGTCTCTGTTATACCGAACGGGGACATTTCTTCTTGAAGCGAATGTAAGCGTAGAATCGACCACAAGTTCCTTACCAGCAGCTTTTCTGAATGCTTTGGTCCACTTGAGCTTTCTTGGGTTACGACGTTGTTTGAACGCCTTGTGACATTTGGAACGACAAAATCTAAATTCCTTGGCATCATTACGGACAAAGGTAATCCCATGAAGTGGGTACACTGGCGATGAGCAGAAATGGCATTGGTAGATCCTCATTGCAAATAGTTAGTTTGAGTATGAGGTCTGGAGTTTTCGCGATGGCGATAGATGAGCTGGTTGTGAGCACGCGATGAGATTCGGTGCGAGATCATAACGACCCCATCGATTAGGGTGGTTTTTTCCTTAAAAATGTTTATTCATTGTCCTATTTAATAGGGTTATATGTTCATGCTATTCCCGTATGTTTGCTTTAGGTAAATACCTGTTTATGCTCATCTCCTAATTGGCCCACCATTTGTTGACCTTGTTCCAGAACCGTGAATTCTCTCACCACTTGAAGGACATCAATCTTATCCAAGGGCAGCGTTGCCAAAGGATCCTCAATGAGTTCTTCATGTTTGTCAAAGAACCCTGCGTTCTTGATTTCTTCACTTTGTAAAAAGTCAAGGTATTCGGCATCGCCTTCAGCAGCACCATTTTCATCATCAAACAGTTCATCCCAATCATCTTGGTAACCCCAATTATCCCCACTAAATTTATAATTGGAATCGCCTATTTCATAGGCATCGAATTCCTTCTTCCGTTTTTCTAATTTCACGAGGGCATCCGGTAACGCCTTGACCACCGTCGCCAAAAGGGGACCCAATTGGGCAATGACGGCATCGGGTAATGGCGCCCCTGAAGTAATTAAGGAAATGATGGCAAGGGCGGTAACCTTTAATTCAAATACCCGAGTGAATTGAGGCACTAATACGAACCATCTCGTGAACACTTCTTCCGTAGTCCCTAACTGTTGTAATTGAGCCAAGGTGGTGATAGGGTCAACGACAATTGATGCCAAAACAACATCAACTGCATTGACATCCAATTGGGTATTCTTTGATTTGGCAGGTTCAGGAAGTACCCGACTAATTTGGAGGGTCGAGGCTAAGAATCGCGGGATATATGGCTTCGATGCTTCCTTAATAGAAAGAATAAACGTTTGCGCTAATTGTAAGGCGTAAACATATTCTTCATCCCGACCAAAGTCATCATTACCATCATCATCGGCAATAATACTTTCGAATGCTTCGAAAAACCGGTTGGCAACTTGGGGGTTCGATTGAATAATGTCAGCACCATAGACTAAGTAGTTATGCAAGCAAGGCACCAAATTATCAAGATAAAGCATCGCCATTCTTGAAGTGAAAAAGCTCATTAACCCATCAAAGTGCTTCCAGGTGGTGGGGGAAACTGATTGAAGTAAGAATGTCGAATTTTCAATCAATTGGGCTATTTCTCCAAGGAAATCATCTAATTGATGAACAAGGCAGAATTCAATAGCGGGTGCCACCACTTCTTCGAGTTTAAGACAAATATCTCTTGAGTTTTCAAAAGATAAAAGAATAGTGATCATCGTCCCCAAGAGCCCAGTAGCTGCCATCACCTTGTCGCCACTATAATCAAAATCGGCATCATCCAATTCTTGGTTCAGTTGATCATAAACATCTTGAGCCAATCTTAAGAATTGTTCCACTAATTTTTGCATCAAATCAACACCATAACCTTGTAACTGTTCCAGGTAATTTTCCACACATTCTTGCATCACCGTCAGAATAACATCGTTATCGATATCATTTGAAAGTTCCAATAATCGGGACATCACTCTCACAATTATATTACGAAGAATGGGGTTGAATTGCGGGTGACCAATGAATGATTGAATTGCAAGCGCCAGGCAGAACAGTACTGGGAGGTCCAGTTGATCTTGGAAGGATGATAAGATTCCATGGAAAAGGCCATTGATGGTATCTTCATTGGTAAAGGGTACGTCGGCGTATTTCAGAGCAATTTCAATTGCTCGAGCTCTCAAGAAACCATATTTCAGTGTCAATGAAGGGAAGACTAATTCTGCCAAAAATGACTCCATTTGTGAAGCATATTGGGGGAGGACAGTATGAGAAATCGACCCCAACATGGTAAAGATCCCTTCCTTCTTTTTAGCGGCAACCAAGTCAGTATCTTGGGCCCCTAAAGCCGACAATTGAGCGTGGGCAAACTTGATAAGGGGTTCCATAGTATAAGACCGTCTCTTGGTGACCAAAGTAACCAAAAATCCGAGAGCAGCCACCAGGGGCAGATCGTATTCATCATTAAAATCAAAGTATAAATGAATATACTCATGAGGGTCTTCTTCATACATTTCAAGTTGAGAATCATCGGGGCAAAGTAATGGCCAAATCACATGCTCGATCAATTGGTTAATGGCGGGTTTGATTTGAGCCCAAGTTTGCTTTTGACCAACTGCATGAGAGAAGAACTCAAGGAGTTGATAAATCGTAGTCGTTGATAACCATCTTTCTTGTTTGCACCATTGTTCAATGATCCCCAAGTAATTATTGAGAAGATGGGGGGTGAATTCATCACCAAACATCGTGGTGAATTCGGTATAAGAGAATTTCTTCAGCGGAGACAGCAGCAGGCCATAACGGCTGAATAATCGATACATATTCGCCACTGACCATTTATAACACTTTGAGATTTCCAACATTGATTTTTCATGGTCATCGACATCACCAACATATCTTGGGGTAGCATAGTTAGTGACCTTACCATGGAATTCCCCCCAAGCCACCATGGCTTCCCTCAGTTGTAATGGAGTGGGCAAATCTAAATAGGTGACGAATTTGTAGGCCTTAAGAATCAATTTAAGCATTTCTGCCAATTGTTCCAGCATTTGCTCGCTTGGCACTTCTAATAATGCCGTCCCCACTTGTAATAGGATGGGAAATGCTTCGATAATAATGGGGAATAAATCCTTTGCCCGATCGCTATTTTCTTGCCATCTAAATTTCCGACATATTTCGGAAAAGCAGAGCAACCCAGTGTATAATTGCAGCACCAGTTTTTCATCGGCAATGGTACCTTGAGATAATAATTCTCCAGTACGAGTGGTAAATCCTTCCCATTGATTGAATTCACACAGTACCAACACCCGTAATACCGGGATCAATTGTTGCTTGGTTTGATAATCCAGACCAATGATGGCATTGATGATCCGATCCTTGACGATAGGCTTTTCATCCTGATCGATGGCATATTCATTTTGTTGATCATGACTCACCCAGAACTTACACACTCTATTTTTCAAGTACACGGCGGCGGCTTTTCTGATGGCGGCAGGCACCCGAGGTTCAATGAGGATATCAAGACAGGCACCAAGAAACCCTGGTTGATGTAAACTCAATTGTTTGAGTTGTTCTTCAGCCTGACCTCTAATGTTTGGGTCAGGTTGGAACGTCCCAGAAAAGAGTTCCAATAAGTGGTTGGGGTCCATTGCAATTAGCTATGCTCCTTAATGTGGTAGAAATAGAGATTCACTGATGAGGTGAGAATCACGTGATCACACCCCCCCAAGTTAAGATGAGACGATACAACGTCATAATTAAATGAAATGATCACGTTATGGAACCAAGTAGAAGCTTTGTTAATTCTCCGGTACTTCATCCCTCTAGTATTCATCTCCCCATTAAATACTTTCCTATGTCAACATGGTTGTAGAACGACACCTATCCACTATTTCATTACTGGTCTAAACCGATTCTAACTAAGCAACCGATTTTGTGGTTATGATTAAGTTAACAGTGGGAAACTAATGCACGTTCCACAAATCACACGCAATTACCAATGAGTGAAGACGAGGGTCTCAAATAGATACCCCGGAGGTTGATTTTCTTTCTTTTTGGTTGTATGCAGGAAGAACCGGAAAGGATTGAAATCATTAATTACGATAATTAATAAAATACGATGATTTGTATTGGTAACGGTACCATGGATAACTTCATCAACTTTTTCTTGTGGTCCGTTTCAATTTTTGACACATCACTTACAGATAACGTTTACCGCAGCCATGTACCCCATCGGCTTATTTAGCCACAGCTTTTAATGCCGCTTACATATTAAAATGAGAATACCTCGAACAATTTCTTGCAATTTTATCAGAACCAAGACTACTAAAACTGCTATGTCTTTCCAGCAATTCAAATCCACCGTTGATACTCGTCCTACCATCAGAGATGGTGAATTTAGCCTAAGTCAATCCCCTAACCCCAATTGGAAGCTAGGAGATGGTGCCAACGCTGATGATTGGAAATCCCATAAAAAGTTGGTGTTTGACCCTCAAAATAATCAAATCGTTGAAAATTACAAGACCCTTATCAGCGGGGTTACCCCTCGTCCGGTGGCATTTGTGTCATCTACGGGTAAAGATGGAGTAGATAATTTGGCGCCAGTATCCTTCTTTACCATTGCTAACAATGACCCTCCCATCTTGGTGGTTTCAATGCTGAAGAATAGCGGCAAAGCTAAAGATACTGAAACCAATATCTTGGAAACCAAAGAAGCCACCGTATCCATCATCAGTGAATGGTTCGTCGAAGCTGCCAATATGGGGGCCATTACCGCCCCTCAAGATGTTGATGAATGGCAATTCACTGGTCTTACTAAGGAAAAGTCCCTGGTGGTAACCCCACCATTGGTTGGAGAACTGGCATTCTCAATGGAATGTAAATTGGTCACTCATCATGAATGGACGCTGAAGAAGACTAATAGCGTCGTTGGTACCACTATGTTATTAGAAGTCGTCAAATTCCACATTAGAGAAGACGTTTGGGATGCTGAAAGGGGATTTGTCGATATCTCCAAACTTAAACCCATTTCTCGGTTAGGGGGCATTACTTATGGTCGGACGGTTGAAGGGTATGAATTAGTTCGGCCTTCATATGAAGATAGAGAACAATATCAATAATTAATAGAATAATAGATATATTGATCAATTATTTAATTGTTGTCACGTGTGAGCTCACGTGCATGGCTCCGCTACATCAATATAGCACCTTCATCTCATCGCATAAATCATACATATCCAAATATGGCTGGCGGGAACTCCATCAACAAGACCAAATACAAGAATAAAGCATTCCGTCATGCTAAGGCTTTGGGTAAAAAGAGAGCTCTGATGGTTCGTAATACTCAACTGTCGCTTGGTCGTTACCACGCCAAGGCCGAACCTACCCCAACCCAATCCACTGAATTGGCGCTTTACAAAGGTGAAGTGACCCCATCCGACGAAATCACCACTAAAACTCTTTCTAAAAAGAGAGCTAAGAAGCTTGCTCGTAACCAAAAGTACATTCGGGCTCGTCTGGGAGATGTGGACATGGAAGTGGAACAAACTGAAAAGGAAATCAAGATTGGTCAAATCGAAAGAGTAAAGACTGCTTTGTGGAGCTTGTGTGAAAACTGGCAACCCAAGGTTGCTCAAGGTCAAGGTACCACTTTGGGGGCTTAACTTCATGAATGACTGTTGGGTCTAGCAGAGCTAGACGTCTGTATATTAGCAAATAACTAATGAATCACATTATTTCGGTACTAATAGGTAGAGTCACTTTACCATTCATCATCATCTTCATCATCACTTTGTTGAACCTTATTCTTTCTCTTGTTAAGAGCAGCGGCAAGGGCGCCTGCAAGCCCACCATCTGCTGCTGCTGTAGCTGAAGGAGGAGGTGCTTCACCCTTTGCTTGTTGAAGGAGGACTGAAGGTTTATCCAATTGAGATTTGTCGGTCTTTTTAAGGGCACCGACACCCCCAGCACCCCGGATAGCTGCCAAGAGGGCATCCCGTCCCCCATCAACTGGAGGAAGAGGTGGAGCATTACTACCACCAAGATCGGGAGGAGGGGGAGGGGGAGGTGGGGCAGCTCCTCCAAGGTTAGGAAGTGGTGGAGGTGGTGGAGGTGCTTGAGCTGAACTGGAGGTGGAGGGGGGTAAAGGTGGAGGTGGTGGGGGAGCTGTGTTCGTGGAAGCTGGTGGTAATGGTGGTGGTGGAGGTGGAGCAGCAGATGTAGCAATGGGTGATGGAGTCGTAGGAGCCATGGCAGCATTAGCTGAACCTGGTAGAGGCATTGGTTCTCTCATCGGAGGTGGAGGGGGTTGTTGTTGTGTCATCGCAGGAGGCAGAAGCACTCTTGGTGGAGGAGCTGGAGCAGATGCATTTCTTGCCCTCGGTGGTGGTGGTGGTGGAGCAGCAGCATTACGTGCTCTAGGAGGAGGTGGAGGTGGAGCACCCAGGTTCCGAGGAGGAGGAGCAGGAGGACCGGAAGCAGATCGGGGAGGAGGTGCAGGTACAGGTCCTCTATTTGGAGGGACAGGCATTGCCGGATTCATTTGTGGAGGAGGAGATGCAACAGCAGGTACCACTGGTGGTGGTGGTGATGTCATCGAAGGAGTAAAAGTGTTCGGTTGGAATGGAGGTGGAACATGATGAGCTCTTGAAGGGGGGGTTTCAACTGCAGCTGAAGATGACTGAGGAGTAGGCGTAGATTCTGGGGTAGATACGTTAGGCAGAGGGGTTTCGGCGGGTAATGCTGGTAGTTCTTTTTCATTGCCTTGTGGCGGGAGGACAAATGCCAGTAATGGTGGTAGACGGAAGAATGATTTCTTAGAATGAGGTTCAGGAGTTGATTCTGGAGCAGATTCGGGGGTAGCAGACCCATTCAGAGATGCTGGTGCCGATGCTGGAGGCGGTGGAGGTGCCTTTTTCTTTTTTGAACTCAGCAGGGAAATCGAGGGGGCACCCCCATGAGCAAACCGTCGGGGAATTGGCGGTTCCAACCCTACCAACGGCCCCCCTTGTTTAGTAATATAATCTTTAATGAACTCCCGGTTATCGGCAATCATATCTTCAGAAATCCCGGCGGCTTCAAGCTCGGCATAAAGCAGACGCCATTCAGGAGGAGGTACATCATCATAATACAAAATCCCCTTGGCATGACGTTGACGTTGAGCCGACATGGCATCAACAAACTCCCCTCGAGGTCCTTGGGCTGGCCCCGAAGTCTCGACTCTTTGTGAAAGGGCCAACGCTTGCTTATTATTGATAGTAGCCTTTGATGCATGCTTTAATCTCGTGGTAATTCGTTTATAGAAATGAGCAGCGTCTTTAGTATCTTCAAATAATAACCCTGCCAAACAGTCTTCGAGCTCAAACGTATGGAAGAACTTACGATCCTGGTTATATTCGAAATTGACATAAAGTTCTTGATCCCAGATCACACCTTGGTTACCGATGATATCCACCATTTTAAGGAAAAAGGTGTGACCCACCAAATCGTCCACCAAAGCAATAGACCCAGTGATACCAGTATAAGTCCATTGGGTGGAATCGGGGTAAGCAACATAGAGTCGAGCCACGGTGGCATCAATGATCTTATTTGATGCCTTGGGGATATGCCGTTTAACTTTCTCCTTGTCGGCGTCGTTTAAAAGCCCCATTCTTGGTAGACGTCACTTGGCAATTGGTAGTGAGAACTTGAACTGGTAATAATTTGTGCGAGTAATTAGATTAGACATTGAGGGGCATTGACACCGATTGAATAGCCATAGCAAGTGATCTATTTTGTTGATTATCGGGATGATATCCTTCAATTTAAAAGGGTGATCATAATCTCCATTCTACCTTGTAGCTAGGGGGGTAGTTGTACCAATTGGACATCATTATCAATCGTATCCGCACTTACCAATCTTTGATCTGATTGAGTGGTACACCAAAGAGGGCAAACGATGATAAACTTTACGGGGACAACAAAGAAACGGAATATCAATCTTGGAAATCGAACCACCGGTGGTAATTCCCAAGGATTTCTAGAACAACAACGGCTACAACGAATCGAACGGGAACGGCAACGACGGGAGCTAATGGCTGCAACCACCATACAACGAGCGATCACAAGAGTAATATCTCTCAGAACCATAGCCAAGTCCTTACCTCCTCCTTCTAATCCTAATTTACGTATCCCCTATATCAAGTTTGTTTCTACGTGGTCTCCGTCGTCGCCTCAATTGGAAGCATTGCTCCCGATAGTGGTTAACGATGTCTTACACCACCAAAATGATATCACCATGTCTCAGTTTGCCGCCATTGTTAACTTGTGTTTGAAATTGAATGACATAGATAATGTTATTACCTTGATTCGGGCAGGTGACCCCAGATTCTTCCCGGGGATCCCTAACATTTATCCCGGGTTACTTTCTGTGGTAAATGACCCAATGTTGGCATTCAAAGTTAATATAAACGATAATATTGATCAATTTCTTGAGTTCTTGTTGGCATTACCCCGACTGAGCTATTTTCCATCGGATGTGGTTAATGGGGCGTTTTCGATGTTATGTCAACATATCTCAGAATTGCCAAATGCTCAATTGGTGGCGTTGTTGGCAAAATATATCGATTTGTTTTCCACGGTTCAATCTGTTTCCATTCTGGTGATTGCTCAACTTTTGGCCCCCATTCACACCCAAATTGTCGATGATGAAGATGAACCGGGGATTGTGGTTGACCTGTGGATATCCGAATCTATTTCCAAATTATATAACAATGATTTTTTGGATCAAGTTTATTTGCAGTCGGAAACATTCCCTGATAAATCTTATTTGTTGACCATTTTATCGTCGTTGATTCAACTTAGTCCCACCTACCGCAGTCGTCTATGCATGTCAGTATGTGTTAATCGTCAAGTGTTTGGTTGGTATCATAAGAAATTAAGTCAGCATCCAATTTACCAAGCTCTTGAACTGCCAGGGGTGCTGTTTCTTTCTCAAATCAGGTTCGCTCCATTACGAGAAGATACCGATTTCTGGAAAGTGGTGTACACTTTTAGTGAATTACTCCTGTTCTTTCTTGTGGTTACTAATGATGTGGGATTGGTTAAGAATCTGACCCTCTTTTCCCTCAATGAAATCGCCAACTTTGCCTCATTCATGAAGCACACATGTTTGACAATTATCATTAATCATTTGGGAGGGGAATGGGATGTGCTTAAGCTGCTGGCAATTCGGGTATTAAATCAGATTCATTCGGTCAATTATCGGCTTAAGTTTCTTCCTCAAGAGTTCCATACCTTGAAAGGAATTACTATCGAAATGAATGGATTATATACCGTTTATAAGGACCGTCTTGATGAAACAAATTTGTTTGTCACCACCCCGGCCCTGATCGGTCCTCAATTGGAAATCTTGGAGAAATTACCCTTTTTGGTGGACTTTATGGATAGAGTCCATTTATTCAGGAAGCTTATAGATAATGGTGAGTCTAATTATGATTGGAACCCTCGTCTACTGTCATTAAGTGCATCGATTCGTCGGGAACATATTTTGGAAGATGGGATAGCTGCTTTTTCTCATGCCGGGCCCGAATTTCGTCATCGACTCACAATTAAATTCACCAGTGAAATTGGTGGTGATGAAGCAGGTATTGATGGTGGTGGATTAACTAAGGAATTCTTAACTGCCACAATATCGGATGCATTTACCTCGGACCTCGAGCTTTTTGTGGCTACTGCCAATCATCAATTCTACCCCAACCCAAACATCTACTTTAAGTTAACTACTGATGTAGATGTCGATGAACAAAAGGAGAAATTAAGGGCATTAAGATTTATGGGACTCGTGTTTGGGAAATGCCTTTTGGAAGAGGTGTTGGTCGATATCCCATTTGCTCCCTTTTTCCTCAAGAAATGGTGTAAGAATATGGAAGCAAATTCGATCAATGATTTGGCAGCATTAGACCCCGAGTTGTACCATCTGTTGATGCAATTAGAACAGATGCTGGCCGAGGAAATCAATAGTTTGGGATTGACATTTTCCATTGATGAAAATGTCAATGGGACAATCATTCCATTCCCGTTATTACCAGGGGGTGATTCATTACCGGTTACCAGAGAGAACCGTCTCAATTACATCCATCAATTAGCTGATTTCAGACTTAATCGTCTGGTGAAAATTCAAACGCAAACATTCCTTCAAGGTCTTTATCAGGTGGTTGATTCGCTGTGGTTAGCAATGTTTGATGGACATGAACTTAAATTATTAATTCTGGGAGAAGATAGGGTTGATATTGATGAATGGCAACGAGCTCTGAGTTATGGTGGTGGGTACCATGATGAAGATGTCACGGTGAATAACTTTTGGCAAGTTGTAAGAGAAATGCTGACCGATGATCAGAAGAAACTATTACGATACGTTACTCTGGTAGGAAGACCTCCTTTAACTGGATTCAGACTGTTATCACCGCCATTCACCATTAATTTTGCTGGCAAGGATTTATCAAGATTACCCACTGCACTGACATGTGTTAACTTGCTAAAGTTACCCGACTATAAGGAGAAGGATTTGATCCGGGAACGACTTTTGTTTGTTATAAATCAAGAAGCTGGATTTGATTTGTCGTGAAGATTGTTGACCCCAGTAATAGGCATATCTCATATATTTGAATTCATATATGGAAATTCTAGGATTTTAGCATTTGAAAAAGTATCCCATCAGTTTCTTGTAAAAATACAACCTCTAACTATACTGATTGGATACATTGTTGTTACTCAAAACATTAATGATTTATGTCTGTTCTGAAACCGGACAAAATTTGACTGTGTTGTATAAAATCATGAATCGTTCTAGTTTTGTCTTAACTATGAGCGTTATCCTCATCAAGTGATGTTTATGTTTGTTTGAATCCGATGGTTGGTTTGTTCGTCAAGCTAATAATAGATGGAAGATCCTAATAATGGTTTTTGGCTCTATAAGCCATCTGATAACAATGGTGACAAAGGAAAGTGCAAACCTATGGATTTACGATGGTTGTGAAGACAGCTTCGGATTGATTATGTTATTCCGTCTTGGGAAAGACGGCCAGGGAAATTGATTTCCTTTTACACTAATTTCCTTGCGTTAAGTATATTTTGGGATTCGAACATACGAACCACCAATTGTATTGATCTTCCACATTTAATACCACAGCAAAATGGCCGTCATCAAAGACTTCGTGGCCAAGCTGGTTAAGGCGTGCGACTGTTAATCGCAAGATCGTGAGTTCAATCCTCACCGAGGTCGATTTCTTTTTGTGATTTTTGTCTTCAGTTACAGTTCTATTTTTTACTTTCTTGTTGTGTTTTCCACAGGAGTTTATTATTTTTTGACTTCAAAATTTTTCTATTATACTATAGTACATTGGGCCAGCCACGGCTATGTTATCCATTATTAAGTTCCCCCATTAGTAGTGACCTAGACAATTGACATTAATCTTAGGTAACTGCTGTCTAACGATAAAATTCTGGTCTGCCAGTATTTAACCCATATTCACTCAAAGCATTCAGTAAATCTTCCATTGTCAACACAATCTTCCCTTGTTGGTTGCCGGCATTCAGACCCAGGTGCATTGGTTGCAGTTGTTGCTGCAGTTGTTGCTGTCCTTCTTCCCCAGTTTCCACATTACTGACATTCAGCGCCCCCCCTGTCACCAGTTGTTGATTGGCAAATTGTTGACCTTGTAATAATTGTTTAGCTCTTACTTGAGGGTTAGCACTATTGTAGACGGCCAGAGAATTACGAATCCGGGAGTATTCGTAAGCATCCTGAGCAATATCATTGATGAACTTTTGGGTTGCTAATGCCAATAACCGTTTGATACGAACATCGGAGGTTTCAAAGCCATTTTTGGCAAGATAATAATCAGTTACAGCATCAGGGATGATGGGAGCAAAATCCCCATCCATTAATTGTAACACCTCAGCGAGAGACTTATCTTTGCGACTAAGCTCGGGAAGTTCGGGGTTGGGGATGGTTACATCGTTGTGATTGGTAGATTCTTCATTTAATGGAGTTTGCGAAATCACTTGGGGTTCGTCATCATTAAACTCATCATCGATGTCTTCTTCCATAGGAGTAGCACTCATTTTATCTATAGACGTCACTCTGATTTATTTTGAGAATGAGATGAAAATGGTGCGGCTCACTTTCTCACCTCAAACTACCATTATCAACACCTATTAACAAATTTCAATGGTGGGTAACTAAGGTATTACCCCTTGCGTATGAAGATGCTGTTTTGTTGCTATTGATGTTAGTATGGGTTTATCATTGATTATCTCTTGAAAATTGTTGTCATCGCAATTGTATCCTTATTCACAAGATAATTCTCCGGATTTGTCAAATGAAGTCATGCCAATGCCGAGGTTGGATGCTTCATTTTGGGCAATTGCGATCTCCAAACTTGATTATATCGATCTTATATCATTTGAAGGTTGAAACCTTATTCAAGAAATGATGATCATAAGTTGCAAAACCAATGATGCCTTATGGCGGGAAAGGGGGTAATTTTGATATCATCTAAAACGGGTAACGAAATTCGATGAGTTTGTCTTGTGATTGCCAATAACTGCGCCGCATTCCAATTGTTGAAATCAATGAATACGAATATTAATGTTGAGATGGTTTATTTGAATCCTCGGTGGTGGTTGTTATAACTACACCTTAGTGGTCTATATCGGCTCGGCCATAATTCGGATCTTCGTCTCCCCGCTGCCACAAACATATCCCGATGACTATCGGTTGAGGTTCCATGTCCGCAAATGACGCAAAGGATGTTATTCTTGGTTGAAGATTCTGTTTGTGTTGCTTAGGGAGAGAAAATTCTTTGCGTCTTGTATATAACCGCAATTTGTTTCGAGTTGGATTGCTCTTCCATCAATAGGTAATTGTGATGACCAATCTCGCTAGTTTTATCCTTTTTATTCCCCGATTGATTTTCCCATTTGGCCATTTGGTTACTTGCAATGACAAATCTATCGGCTAAATTGGATGGGGTATCATGGTTTGTCATCACCTCATCTTAACCAACCTTTCTCCACCTCTACTTTGTTTTTTGTTTCCTATTGGAGAAGGTGCAATCATCATATCATCATGTCGCTTTTGCCCGTTGAACCTAAAAGGTAGCAATCCCGCATCGCCTTTCGAGGATGTGGAGAGTCGAAGGTTTATAGGAAAATTGGGTATATTCGTATTCGTTTTATTGAATGGTTGGTTAACAATAATTAATCTCCATAGTCCTTCTCTAGATCTTGAGTTCTGCAAGGGGTACACGGCCTAGTTCAAATTAAAAAAAAAAAGAAGATTCGGTTATGGTTACATCATGGTTATAGTTTTCTTTTCGATTGTCACGATTATCGGAGGAGATGACAAGCATTTTTGTCGTCCCAATTAAGTCTCTTCCGAACCCAATTTGTTGACGGTAACTATTTACTTTTTAACGTATGTGGCCGCCATATCGTGGTTACAAATGTGCACGTCGAAAACTTCCTGTATGAAACCGATTCTTAAACGTTTTTGAGTTGCAAATTCACCTGAAAACTTTTTGCCAATGTTTTGGTGTCGCCCATGTCTAGTTCTGGAAGTTTTTCCAAACGGTTGGATAAACAAACCCCACATTATTATCATCACCGCTAATGGTCGTGGCAACCGCCGTCATGAGTCGAGAATACCACCACCAGTAACAAAGATAGAGTTTAGGCCATTCATACCTGACTAAAGCAAGCAATTTATTAAACGATTTTAATTGATGTTTGTCATCCCCAATATGGCTATTCCTTATTTGGCCTAGGCGGGTAACTACATTTCCTCAACCTTAATCAGGGGTATACAGATGGTTTCTACAAGGCACCGCCAATGCTTTGTCATCGTCAATTCTCCTAGTATAAATATTTGTCGTTATCCAACTTTTTTAAATCATTATCCACCAGTCTATTAATCAATAATGAAGTTCACCACCGTCCTTGCTTCCGCCGCCGCTATTGCTGGTGTTGCCGCTGCCCCCGTCGCTGCCCCCGTCGCTGACGCCGTTGCCGAAGGTGAAGCCACCTTTGGTTTGCTTTCTGGTCTCCTCGGTGGTTTGTTCGGTGGTGGCTGGGGTTCCAGAAACCAATGGTACTACCACAGAAAGGTTACCGTCATCAGAGACAGCAACTACCACGAACACTACTACAACTTCCCTCAAAACTACGAACCTTGTGGTTGTGAATCCGATGCCGGCTACCAAATCTCTAACGACGAAAAGGACCAATTGGTTTCTTCCGGTAACTACGCGGTTGAAACTAACACCGCCGTCACTGCCCCCATCGAAGAAGCTTCTAACCCTGTTGCTGCCGCTGCTCCTTCGTCCACTTAAATTGATATGGCCTTTTGAATTCGCTTTCCTTTTGATGCATGCGAGATTTAAGGGATCTCAATATGCAAGGGGAAAAATACCCATAGGTTAATAACGACTTAATAAATGACGACACTTTGTACAAACGAAAAAAAAAAGTAATTTAACATCGGTTTTCTCCAGTATACCATTGGTAAAGCTTAACCGTAAATAGTTCTTCGTTGGCCCTCACCCCCACTCATTGCCTCTTCTATTATTAGCATGTTGGCTATGCACGTTATGAGGTTAAATTTGACATTTAATGCAGTCCAAATCTGATCATTCTAGTCCAAAACGAGCCATCAACACCATGACTCGTATTGACGAATTCAAAGGCGTAATAATAATAATGCCAAGGAATTTTACAATAGTATAACTATCTCAGGTAACACCTAAGGCAGTGCAGCAACCCCCTAGGGTTGACAACGTTCTTAAAATAGTCACCTTTGCTAGTTTAGCCGACTTAGTCATGTAATCGAAGATGGTCATAATCAACGTTTGAAGGGGCTTAAATGCATTTTATTCACCGTGTTAATGCATGTGTCGAAACTCAACTAAGATTAAGCAATTGTCAGTCATCGATGTTGATTGAAAGAAAAGGAAAAAAAGTTTAAACTGAAGTTTTTGTGGCTATCTTGAAAGTTACTCAAAAAGGGAAAGGAAAACGAAACAAAAAAAAATAATAGAAACTTTATTTGGACCTTCTTCCTTCGCCATGTTGATGACACTCAAATTCTGGTGCCATCAAGAATCGAACTCCAAAATGTGAGCCGCACGCCTGCACACAGTGTAAGGAATTTTCACCAATCGCACTTGAGGTAAACCACCTAATATTAACGACCATGGCTGGTGCTGCTCATAAATTCATTCGCCACGGTGCTGTGGCTCCTCCCCATGTCCCTGCTCATCTCAGATGGGGGGCTAAGGCTTTGGGTGCCACCATGTGGTTCTGGATCTTCTACAGAATTAAGCAAGATGGCCCTGTGATGTTCGGTATCAAGTTGCCCTTTGAAAACCTGCACTAAACTCCCTTCATATTCAATACAAACAAGACAGAAATCAATTTGTAGACATATCACTCCCTTCGTGATGGTTGTTCCCACTGAAAACTCCAGATGTGCGGAGGTAATCAATAAAGTCATTTATTATTACGATGTCGGATATCAACCTTATTCTAGTCTATCATGAGCACCAGGCTCCATTAGTTCACCAGTGGCTTTTTATTTTCATGCCGGTATTATTAATAACTTTCATGTGGCATTTAGGTACGATACCGTCAATTGAGTCAATACCCTTATCTTTGTCTTCTTTGTCGATTTCTCGAACCCCGTTGTTTTGGAGCTTTTCTGTCATTAGGAGGTGACACCGAAGTGGTTAACCTTGATTGAGGGTCATTCCCCATTCTAAATTTGAAGTTAAACCCTTGGGATGAACAATGTTCCAATTGAAAGTTCAAATCATTGTCAAGTTTAAATCCCATGACATTTAATTGGGCCCGATCTTCCAGGACCACGTCACATACGTTAAAATGCCAAAGGTTATAGTATGCTTGAAAGTAGAAATCATTAATCCGCTTTAATAACAGTTTGGCGCCGGTGTCGTCGAGGGTAGATTCGCCAAACCCAAGGGGGACAATTTCATCGATATTATCGGTTATCAGCACCGGAATCTTATCGAAAAGTGAAAGACCCAACTCAAGGTATTGCCGAATCAGATTGTCCAGTTGACGGGAGACGTCATCTCTAACAATCACCCATAATTCCCCTAAAATCATCCGAAGTCGGGAGAACTTCAGTCGGTAATTTTCAATGTAGCCAGCCGATCCTCCCATCAGGTCGACAAAACTCATACCATTACCCAGGACTGGATATCTAAAATGTAGTCCTTGAGAAAGGGTGAAATTGGCATGAGTGATAATGGCCAAATGTTCTAATAATGGCGTCTTCACCACGGGGACATGACTCATGAAAATGTTAATCAGGCTCAGGGTTTCTTGATCTTCAGCCATGACCATGGTATATAATTGGGCTATTTGCACCAAACTGAGCCATAACTCCCCTATTTTTCCACAAACGGTGGGGACGCCATCATCATTAGCAATTGGTCCATGATCAAATAACAGATGAATCTTAACTGATCCACCTAACCCATACAACTTGATTATAGCTCCGGTATCTGGATCCACGAGGTTATATAACCGGGTATGATCAACAATATGAAGGTTAGGGATGGATATCGAGCCATTGGTAAGTGCCTGGACGATATTGGGGTGATCCAAGGGGCCATAAACCGAGTATACCGGACATGGGAGTTTGCAACAATCATCACCATCTATATATTCGTGATAATTGCTCAATTGATGTCCAGTAAGCATTGACGAAATCTGGGTGACTTCATCGACATTAGGTTGGCATTCACCGCCAATGGTGGATAAATTGTTAATTTCGGTGACGGTTTCCAACGGTAATACCGTCAGAAACGCCACCACTTGTTTAAGGTAGCCCAAGTCCTGAGTGGCTACCACGAGGTCGGTTGACCATAACCCCAAATTTCCCGTATGTAAAATTACATCCGGGGCCCGCCCTCGTTCAGCTTCAGCAGCATAGGCCAGGGCAAATGCGTGCCAGTTGCCCTGGATGTCCAGCACCGCAAGAAGACGCATTCAAAGATTGTCCAATTGGTTACTGTTGAAGGTTTGATGGTGCGAAGGATGCAGAATGCTCACGGGAGTATACCCGCGGCCACCGCTAAGTTTCACAAACATAGTCGTATAACCAACATCATCAAGTTGAACCGAGGATAAACCCCAAGATTATTTTTTAATTGTTTCCCCTTGGTTCAAACCCCCATTTATCTCGAGGTCAGTTTTTTATTATCCACTTCTAGTCCATGCATGGATCGCTACTGCACCTATTCAACCGACCAATTATGGTAATAAGGTTCGATCAAAGTATACTTCGTAAATGACGTGAAACGGTAATACAATAACTTTTTTAATCATTTACCAAAAAAATTTAATCGAGGATTTATTATTGATATCAAGTTATGTTAAAGGTTAGCTGTATTGTCATTTGACAAGGTGTCACAATGACACGGTTGACAAAAGATGAAAAAATGGCTCAGTATTGTCTTTTTGATCAAAGCCAAGTTGACGAAGAGGTTAAAGCATTTACTATATTGATTACTCTAATATTAAAGTATTATTATTCTTACGTTTATTCTTCCTAAGTGAAAAGTTTGGTGGATACCTCCGAATAACTTTTAGACCCACCACCAGGTAAAAATTTTTTTTTTATAATTATACCCGACTTGTTTATTTTATTTTGATTAAATTAATAGTGTTTATCTTTAAAACGTAAAATTTTTCATGGTTACCTCAGCCGTTGTAACATCGGTGCATCGTCTATTCCTCCCAATCCTGTTTTCTTTTTTTTTTCTTACCTGCACACACCAATGCGACTACCAGTCGCCACCAATTCAAGTTACCACACTGTAAGCCTCACTTGACTTTATTCAACACCTTTGCTACATCATGGCGTTATCTAAACTCACTCATGAATTATACGCCCTTTTTGATCAAGAGAAATATGATAAATGTGGTGCCCTCCTCCCCCCGATTCAAATCGAATTGATCAAGAATAACCTATTCGTGCCTCTGGCAACCAATACCACTAATGAAGACTCCATCAATGATCTTAAGATCTCACAAAGAATCCTCGAAATTGGCGCCCTTAGCTCGCTTTTAAGTCATAACTATACCAACTTTGAAAACTTATTTGCTCAATTACGGCCATTTTATTCATCGGCGGCCATCCACCCCAATAAAGAAGTCAATCTGGATACCACCAAGAATATTCTGTTGTATTTATTATACTTGTTAAGTCAAGGGTGGACGCTGAAATTCCATGTGGAATTGGAATTGTTATATAACCTGGATCAATATGATGTTGACCATGATAAATATTTACAGTTCCCCATTGCCGTTGAACGTCATCTTATGGAAGGTAATTATATTAAGATCTGGAAGTTATTGAAGCTGGAGCAAGAAGTGCCCTCGAAAGAATATACTCATTTCATCGATATCTTGACCCATGCCCTTCGTCAAGAAATCTCCAAACTGATCGAAAAGACTTATGACTCCATCCCCGTTTCCAACTGTAAAAATATGTTATATTATCCTCAAGAAATGTCTGATGGTCAATTTGAACTGGTATTGAGAGATGAATTCAATGTCGACTGGAAATTTGCCAATGGCGTCATCACCATCGATCAAACTAATGATGGTGATCATGAACAAGGCTCAGTACTGATTGTTAATAATGTCTTGAATTATGCCGATCAAATCGAATCCATTGTTTAATCACGTCAGTTTATATCATCACAAATAGATTTTTTATCGGTTTCATTATAACGTTTCGAAAAACCCTTTATAGGCAGTATCAATATCACGAAGAAATTGATCCAGTTCTTCTTCAGTCAAGGTGGTATCTAGATTATTCAATTTAATCAACCAATTGACCAATTTGCTCTTGCCATTGAATTCAAGCGATGTGGGTAAATCATTGATGTTAATGATCAATTCCGATAATAATGGATGGAGTTGGGATTTACTATTATAGTTAAGTTTGATGGCATCCATCACCGTGATGAAATTCCCGGTGATTTGGGCAATGAGTCGTTGATTAACTCCTGGTTGTGATGGTTCAGGTGAAGACGACGTCGTCGATGATGCGGTATGCAACGATTGAATGGTGGCAGGATAACCAATTGCGATTCTCTTGGTAGCTAAGGGATAATTGAGTCGAAATTTCGTGGTAAATAATGATACCCAAGTGTCATTGGATACTTCCCCGCCAAGGATGGATTGAGCTTCCACGAGATGATCATCAATGATGGTGGACACTAATAAATTATATTGGTTCAAAAGACGGGTACAGGTGGCGGTATATTTCTCCTTATCGGTGATAAAGTCTTTAATAAACCCTCGTTCAACTACTTCAAGGGTTGGGAAGATCAGATAGATTTCCGCCAATGTATCATACACTACCAGGTTGCCATCGATAAGTTGATCCTTTGATATTTCTTGATGAACGTTAGATCGATTATCCAGAGGGTGATAACTAGTAGTATCTGTTGGGGCAAATGATGGTGGAGGGTTGGTCATGATCGACGATGCGGCGAGTTATAATTAATAAGCAAATGGATTCGAACTTGAGGATAAATGTCGATGATGTTTTTCCCCCCAACCCCCGAACTGCGGCTTTTGAATATCATCAATGTTTTATCGATAAATGAAAAATAATTTGAAGCAAAGTCTAGGCCTCTGTCTAAATATGTTATTACGTCACCATTTGCTTGACATTTCGTAATCTAATGGGTGACCCATTACCTTGCGGTTTTGTGTTGACATAAAACGCGTAAGAGGTTAGAACATGACTGAGGGGAACTTGGAACGGCAACAGCGGCTTCACCCTAGATAGAGATATGGGGGGGGATTATTTTTTCAGTTGTAGATATGATAGAAATGGGTTTTTGAGGCATTTCCTTGAGATGTATTGCATGGTGTTGAGTTGGAGGTTTTTCATGCCACATTCCCAATTGCCCCACACAATCCGAAAATTGTGCCTCGGATAATTTGGGCTCGAAACATTTGCAACCCCCCACCAGGGGTCAAAACTGACGACATTAACTCGATGGTATTTACAATAATTCATGCCGGCTATTCCCTTAACGGCAAAGTTATTTTTAATCTAGTTGACACCGCCAATTACTTTGTTCACGTGATTGATCTCGTGACGGCCTGCATACCAGTGCGAACTCTTGACTACACCACGACCCCAACTTATCTTGTCCACCACCAATCGACATTTCAATTACTAGCTAAACAAAAACATTATACACCGATGGCTACCGACGCACAGGAAGAATTACAGCTGACAGGTCTTGTAGATTGGCTGGTATTCAGTGAGTTGATTGCCATCATGGATGAAGATGAGGACGGGTTGGCGTTACTGTTGTTTCAAGACTTTGTCACTCAATTCGAAGAGACGGTGGTGGAAATCGACGAAAACTTAAAAAAGGGGAATTTAGATGAATTGCTGAAATTGGGTCATTACATCAAGGGACTGGCAGCGGCGCTTGGGTTAGTGGAGATCTCCCATCAGTGTGAACGCATCCAAAACTATGGCACCAAGAATAACTTTGATCATTGTCAAATCGATGATGAAGGCAATGTCAACGAAGTTGATGATGATACCAAACAAATACCGGTGGCTGTTGATGACGATAACTTGTCCGACGCCGATTATATAACCTTAGTGAAAGATGCCACCGAACGGGCAAAGACGGCATTCGCCAAGCTGAGAACGGCATTGCTGAACTATTTCGGCGAGGAATTGTAAGGCATATTTTTTCGATTCTTTTCATGATAATAATGAACGTATATTTTATAAACACTTTGTATGGATGAGGTCGGGGTTTTCATGGTATTCCTCACTAGTAACCCACATTTTGCGAAAGCTCGAAAGCCCCGCAAGAATTGACCCCCCAATCCATGTCAGGTATTTTCTTTCGGCAGGAGCAAGTAATTTGACTTTCATTGCCATTTGGTCTTTATTTAGTTCATTTTTGAGCTCGGCCAAGAGACGATCACCAAAATTGCGTAATAAAGTCGTCCCTCCCAGAAGAATGATATTTTGGTAAAGGGTAGGTCGTAAATCCAAGTCAACTTTGCCAATGGCATGGTTAACTAGTTGATGGATACCTGGCAGTTCTTCACCGATGATATCAGGTTTGAAAAGGATCTCGGGAGCCCTGAATTGGTCGGCACCAATCTTCAATTTCCTACCATCAGGTAAAGTGTAATGAGCATCTAATTCACCATTTCGGGCGGCTTTTTCATCGGCATGAGGAGATTTCAGCACAAAGGCTATTTTCTCTTTGGCTTGTCGTACAATTTCCATTTCTGCCAGCAGCTTCAATTGTACCCCGGTACTTCGTCCAATTAAATGAGCCAAATAATGAGAAATATCTCTTCCAGCAAGATCCATTCGTTTAATACTAGTAGGAAGAGCAAATCCATCATAAACGGGGACGACATGGGTGACACCATCACCAGAATCAACAACCACCCCGGTAGTTCTCCCCAGAGCATATAACAGAAGTACTGCTTGGATCAGTACATAGACACATGGTACATTCATCGATTCAAATAGCACCTCCGCCATTTTATCCCGGTTTTGTTTTGGATTTAATGGAGCTTCAGTGATGAGAACTGGATGTTCTTCAGCGTTTGCCTTGAGGTCATGGGAATAGCATTGAGTCCAAACTTTTAACATATCATCCCAATTAGTCACTACCCCATGTTCTAATGGATACAGAAGGGTTAATAATCCTCGGTTTGCTTGGGCATGGTCACCAATATACAATGTTGACCCCCCATCGTCACTTGAACTCATGATCTTGGTATATTTTGGACGTCCCACTAACAGAGGGGCAAACAGTTTCGGGATATCTTCCCCAGCAAACCCGGCTTTGAGGGTGCCCAGGCCATTATCTAGTACCACTGGCTGGTTATATAGGTCGCCCATGAGGGTGCGATAATCAACGGTTGAATATTCATGAGGTGAGGATGGTGTTCATGAACCTTAAAATAAATACCTTAATGGTGGGAAAACATTTAACCTTTTAAAGATGATGATTAGGTGTAAATAGTTTTGGTAAGGCAATGTCAAGGGGAATGGGTTGATGATGGCTAATGAAAATAAAAGAAGGTTAAAACGTAAACAACACAAATTATCACGAAAAAGAATTTAAGTTAAAAGGCTTTAACAATACCACTTGATGGAAACTTTCTTTACATCGTCTAAAATCATATTTTTTATTCTGGATATAGTCTAATTCGATTTGAATAAAGTCTGTAGCCAATGGCATAAACAATACAAAAGCAAAACAAAAGCAAACCTGTACCTGATGTGATATGATATTGGCATTCCACTTTTTAATTTAGCATATAATGGTTCTACCAATTGGAGTTCGAAATTAAGATGTTTAATTTTTTGAAAAATTTCCAAATTTTTATAAACCTTTCAAAGATAAAAACATGAAAGATTTATATAGAAAAGGTAGTCCAAAAGACACAAGGTTAAAACACCAACACTGAACTCATCTTTGTGGAGTATAATTTTCCTGAAAACTTAAACCTTATTAAAAACCAGATAATGATTAGGTACTCTTGGCCCCCACCTCCATTTCCGGATGCTTTCCGGTAACATATCCTGAATTATCCAAGCTTTTGCCCATTTCTTAGCAACCAACTTGTGTAGTCTTCGTAAATTATGAAACCTTTTTGGTAATACTGATAAGGTCAAAGGGAAGTAACTTTCACAAAACATGTCCCATACAAAAGGTATTCACAACTACAAGGCGATTTAATTCAGTTTTCATTTACTTAAAAAATCCCAACTTTGGTATTTGTTCCTTGCTATGAACGAAACATAAATTCCTCCGTTCCCAACGAACATAAATTGGCACAACATCTTTTGTGGTAATCCTCAATCAATTGATGAAAAATAAAAAATGTATGTTGTCCGGTGACTTCAGGCCGCTACTACTTTTCCCATAGGGATATCATTGGACATGAGGTATTTAGTTAATGTGAGCCATAGCTATCGGTGATATAGAATTACATAGACTTTTGTGATATTATTGGTTAACTAGAAATACAGTGCCATTAATCTAAATCACACTTCTACCTTTGCCTAGATGCAATCCCCCCACATTTCCAATTTGTATATTTTTCTGTGGTGTCGCCTTAGTTTTTATCTGTTCGACCGATATTTTCCTGGTTTATCTGTTTCATAGCAACGACTTGAATGGTGTTCGTAAATGAATAGAAGCTTAATTCAGGACGTAAACGGGTTTTCCTGAATAATTGAATGCTGTAGTTCCTAGAATTTCACTATAGACGCAATAAATGCTTGAAAACCAAATTTCTTAGTTAATGGTTATCGTTTTAAAAGTGCTCCCCGAAAAAAACGTGAGAATTAATTTTTTTAAAAATTGCTTCGCTAGCTCAGTCGGTAGAGCGTCAGTCTCATATGAAGTCCATTGTGTGAGTTATCTGAAGGTCGAGAGTTCGAACCTCCCGCGGAGCAATTAAATTTTTTTCCTGCTTAAGCGAAGTCACCGGCGCCGGTATCGCAGATATCTTGCAAAAGAAATTTTGCGTTAATGCACGTGCCGGTTGTTTCAATCAAAATTTTTTTTAATAAAGATAATTACAGATCTTATCAGCATAAATGTCACTCGAGGCAAAACCATCCAATGTGGCTAAATCAGCGGCGGAAACTGCTGTTGCTGCCATGTCAAATACCAAAACTGTCAAAGATCATGCTGAAGAAGTGAGTACCCTTGGTGGATTTATTGCTGGGGGGCTAGCTGCTTGTGGGGCAGTTACTTTTACCAATCCCATTGAATTGATCAAGACTCGGATGCAACTTCAAGGTGAATTGGTCAAGAAAGGTACTGAGGGCACCAAGACCTATAAAAACCCATTTCAAGCATTAGCGGTGATTTATAAGAATGAAGGGATCAAAGGGTTACAACAAGGGTTGATTTGTGGGTATTTTTATCAAATCTGTCTTAATGGGTGTCGGATTGGATTATATGAACCTCTGCGAACTCTTATGACTAAATTGATCTTCCCCGAACAAATTGAGGCCAATACTCCCATTCCTCAAAATGTCCCCATCAATGTGATTGCCGGGTTTATTTCGGGGGCTTCTGGAGCGGTGTTAGCGTCGCCATTTTTCCTTATCAAGACGAGAATGCAATCATATAATAAGGCGGCGGCATCACTGGGGAGTAAAGCTGTAGGTCAACAAACCTATTATACTGGGGCATTTGATGGGTTACGCAAGATCTACTCCAGTGAAGGATGGAAAGGTCTTTATCGTGGGGTTGATGCTGCCATTCTCCGGACAGGTGCCGGATCGATGGCACAATTACCCATTTATAATTACACGAAAAGATTCCTTCTCAAACACAATTTAGTGTCCATTGATAACAAAGTTCCTCTTCATTTTATCTCATCGCTGATGGCGGGGTTGGGAGTAGCCATCGTCATGAATCCTTGGGATGTGATCTTGACGAGAGTTTATAACCAAAAGGGCAACCTTTATAAAGGTCCTATCGATTGTTTTGCCAAAACCGTTCGTAGTGAAGGGGTGATGGCTTTATACAAGGGGTTCTGGGCACAATTGTTCCGGATCTGGCCTCATACCATCTTGACGTTGATGTTTATGGAACAACTGATGAAGTTGATGGTGAAGGTAGAATCCAAATTTGGTAGATTATCCCTGTGGTGATCGTAGTTATAGATAATAGATAAATTATAGACACATTTAATTATCAACCATTAACAGCCAGGCGATCTGTCATCCTTTAAATTAGTGAGGCGCGCGATTTTTACTTCAGTGGCGAAACAAATTCCGAAGGTGACATCATTCGAATTTGTTGACAGTAATCGATAACGACGAGAAAAGATTTGTTGAGTTTTGTTGGTTTGATTTCCCATCCGTTACAACATTTTCCCTGACCCATATGAGGGATTCCAACTTCAGGGCCGTCACCACAAACAAGGCGTCTTTGACCATCACTCTGTCGATGTATGATCGTCGAGCGTTGGATGTTCCTTCAGACAAGCCTCTTGTCAACTCGCTTAATTATCTTACATATTTGGTGTCGTCGTCACCAAAAGTTAGGGATACTTTGGCCAACGATGGCGGCATCGAGAGATTGATCGAGATTCTTCATGAGTGTCATAACACCCAGTTCACCTCCCAAGACACGATATTTAATCATGAAAAGAAGGTATTGACGGCGTGGAAATGGACTTTGGCATTCCAATGTCTTGTACTTGTAGGTACTCGAGGAACGGAGAAGATTCGTCAAAAAGTCGTCCAAGCGGGGATCCTCCCAATTATTGCCACCGTCCTCGATAATTACCTATCGCTAAACGAACTGTTGTGGAAACAGGTTCTGCTGCAATCACTGTCACTGACAGTTGGTGGTCTGTTGACGTCGTCGGTAACCTCAACAACAACTCCGACATCAACCAACCCAACAACGTCAACCCTGCAGGAGGAGTTTTCCCTTTCAAATTTAGAAATCCCCATGGGGATAGCTCCAGTGGCTTCCGTCGCCGCAGGTATGTCCCAAGGTGGCCATCCCAAGTTTGCCAATGATTTCCAAGGTTATGGATCTAGGCTTACCTGTGAAGATTATGATGGATTATCCATCGGACAGTTACTTAAGTTGACTTGTCTTTCCGATGCCAGTTATACCAACGAAATCCGCCGACGGTATCTCATCACCAATATATTACAAAAACTTCAGCAACAAACAGAGTTGGACCTTGTCGACGACCGGTTCGTGGGCGAGGATGGCCAATTTGTCATGGATGTACATCTCAAATTTTTGTCTGATTTATACCTCGAGAGTACCACCCCTAACGATACCCTGACTTCAGGGACATCATCGCTGCTGCCTTCAAGACCAGCAGTACCAGCATCAAATATGGTTGTACGAAACTTCACCGAAACCGGAGTGATCATCCCAAGGGATGACGATATCATTTGGTCGCTTCAGCTCCTTGCTTACATTAGCAAGTATCCCTATCTCAAGGAGGCGCTTCAAAATACCCATTTGATCATTGATATGAGTATTCGGGATAAGCATTTCAAATTATATCTTGAAAAGCAACGGAAAATGACGCTTAAAAAGACAATTGAAATCCTGTTGAGACCAACCCTTGCCCCCAAGCTGCAAAAGATGAGAGCGGAACGTCTTCAACAACAAGTTGATGATAGTGTGGCACCTTTAGAAGAAGAATTGGAGTTTTCGGTACTCGAAGAGCTGGAATCGGAATCTGAGCTGGACTCACTGGCGGTACCGCCGCCGATTCCCATCGAAGAAACGACAACCGTGGTTGCCCCTCAACCTCTGGGACTTCCTGTATTGTATGATTCAATTACCACCGCCGAACTGATTGAAAATGACTTGGAAAGAGCATTTGCCCTTTGTCAAGTCACTCAACAAATTGATGATGCCGTTGAAAGGGAAGCCCGTCAGCTTAAGTCGAGCATCATGAATAAGCGATTAGAGACAAAAATGGCATTGAATGAAAAATGGGATTATGATAATTATAATGGATTCGATGTCGATGATCCTGAGGACCAAGACGAACTGTTGGTGGAATATAAACGGGTGAATTTGTTCCCGCTTGTTGAACGGTTCACATTTTTACCTGGTACCGATATGTATTATTGGCTGGGGGTAATTATGCGTAATCTGTGTCGGCGTAATGAATCTCGAGGTGGGGTTCGTCAATGTGGTAATCTTGAATGTGGTCAATGGGAACGATACCCTCGAGAATTCTCCAAGTGCCGCCGGTGTAAACGAACAAAGTACTGTTCACGAGATTGCCAAATTAAAGCATGGAACAGTCATCGTAATTGGTGTATTCCTTCGAGTCTGAGTGGAGGCAGTACCTCCACCGAAACTGCAACTAGCTCCCAACCTGAGAACCAAATCGACCCGGGGGAAAGCGGGGGAGAATAGGCGTTAATATGTCTAATTCATTATTAGACAATATACACAAAGAGAAAACGACGGCGATTGCCTCAACCCATTGGGGGGGTGTCCTGATGTTTGTAGCATCGATGGATGGATCATTAATAGTTTTGTAGGTGCGCGCATGGTTACGCGTTAGGGATTACACTACCAACCAATATCATCAATCAATCACCTATCTCACTGTAACCATCAATACGATGTCGGAAGGGTTTGAATCGATTGAGATTCCTAGCTATATGCCTATTAATAGGTATATGCATCGGGAATTTGAATCCACCACCATGGTCCCCATCAGAGATGGAGGTATTGTCGACACGGTGAAACATCAGCTTGAAGCGGGGTTTGAAGGGCTTTGTCAATACAGTGAATATTATTATGAAAATGATTTGACCACCCCTGATTCATCAATATTTGTCAATTATCAACAAATGGCCATCGATGCCCTCTCGGCTCAATTCAACCTTGACGTCTATGAAAGAGCATTGAAAACAGCCCGGGATATATTGAAACAAGACATCCGGGCCAACCCTGAGTTTTTACTTGAAAATTTGCCATATTTCCACCAAGCAGAACGTCATGGAGTCCACTATAATTGTAAGCAGGCATATCAAGAAAGCTTAAGCAACCGGGATGAAGAATTCGAAAGATTTCTTGAAAACAATCCTTATTATGAGATGTTTAAACATGCCCAATTTATCTTGACTAACCCTGAGCTGGTGGTACCTACCGATGATAATGACGATGATTTGGGGATTAGTGGGGGGAAGATCCCATTGAAGGATTGTGTTTCATTGAAAGAATTTACTAAGCCAAAGCGACTGGTAAAATGTGGCCATACTTTTGATGAGGAAATCGTCAACAATCATTTTAGTAATAATGGCGGTGATTGTGCTGTGCCTGGATGCACCCAATTTTTGCGAAAGAGTGATTTTGTCGATGATATTATTATGAAATATCGGGTAATAGTTGCCCAATACGCCGCCAAGCAGGCAAAGAGACGAAGAATGAAAGAACAGTAGGGGCTCGGTTGTCAATACGAGATAGACGAAATGTGGTTCGGTGACGCCGTATACAGGACAATGATGGTGGTGGATTGATTTCTTTCGCATCAGGTGGCATTGATTATTATCACCACCAATAATCGGATTCCTTACCCTCGTCATTGTTCATTAACTCGATTTAACCTTGGCTAAACGAGATTAAGCGATGCAGATGTTCCTGCTGCCAATTTCATTGTTAAATAATTGCCGCCTCGGTTGGTCGTATATCGTGGATCTTGCGTAAAGGTACACGAACGCGAAAAGCGTCACATTTTCCTTTGGAGCCCTGGGAAGGAGTAATCACGATGATGATGATCATCATTACTTTAATTCAGATCTCGTTCAATTGTGGTGGAATACCCCCCAAGATAACGATACCATTGAGAATGTCCACCATCGAATCGGTTTCAATCAATTGGTTCCGTACATATTTGGAAGGATATTTTATCGAGCCCAGAGGTATGTCTTGTATAAACATTCCCCTCACGCTACAATGGATTCTTATTATTTGGCTATTATTAGAAGACACCTGATCTGTGGCCTCAGGTGATTGGGCGTGGCTAATACTTGGCTATAACATAAATAGGTGATTGTGTCTTAATAATTCCCCACTAACCATTTGATGTTGTTCAATAGAGTAATCTCTGCAACCACTTTGGTGGCCATTGCTTTCGCTACTTTTGAAGCCAGTGCTGCAGTACATTATGACTTGGACAAAAAGGGTGATGCTAATTCCGACTGCCTGACTGCTGGGTCACCTACCATCTATGATCTCACCTCAAAGGCCACCGGTGACAAGAATAGTCAAGGGGAAAATAGCCAAGGCGAAAACAACCAAGGCGAAAACAACCAAGGCGAAAATAACCAAGATGAAAATAACCAAGGTGAATGCCAAGATAACCAAGATGAAAAGAAACACGGCGAAGACCACGATGAAAACCATGATAAAGACCATGATAAAGACCACGATGAAAACCACGATGATGATCATGATAAAGACCACGATGAAAATGACAAATGTGACAAGGATTCTGGCCATCACGAAAACCACGGTGAAGATAACCATTGTGACAAGGGTTCTGGCAAGGATAAGGATGAAGACCACTCGAAGCCTTGCTCCCTGACGCCATTATTTGGGGGCTCTCTTCCTTGTTCCTCTGAGGCTTCTTCATCCGCTGCTGGTCCCTCTTCGTCTGCTGCTTGTTCTTCTTCGGTTGCCCCATCGTCATCTGCTGCTGGTTCCTCCTCGGCTGCTCCATCGTCGTCTGCTGCTGGTTCTTCCTCGGCTGCTCCTTCTTCGTCCGCTGCTGGTTCTTCGTCCGTCGCTCCTTCTTCTTCCGCTGCTGGTTCTTCGTCTATCGCTCCTTCTTCTTCCGCCGCTGGTTCTTCGTCCGTCGCTCCTTCTTCCGCCGCTGGTTCTTCGTCCGCCGCTCCTTCGTCGTCTGATGTTGCTTCGTCATCTGCTGTTGGTTCATCATCTGCTGTTGGTTCTTCTTCCGCTGCTCCTTCATCATCTGGTGCTGGTTCTTCTTCGGCTGCTCCTTCATCATCCGCTGCTCCTTCCTCTTCCCCTGTGGTGTCGTCATCTGCTGAATCATTATCTTCTACTCCCGGGTCTTCCGTTTCACCCCAAGTTTCTTCATCCCAATCTGTTGAAGCCACTGGTGTATCTGCATCCCCTACCATTACCCTTACAATCAGTAATGTCCACCACACTACCATGACGATAACTTCTTGTTCCGATCACAAATGCAATGAAGTTACTCAAACCTTGGATATTACTGTCACTGATTTCATCACTACTTGCCCTGAAAAGGAACAACCAACACTTACTGTGGTATGCACACATGAAGAAACGGTTACCAACACTGTTACCTCGTGTGATGATCATGGTTGTGTCCCTAAGGTTACTCAATCTCCCTACACCTTTGTTTATCTGACTACTACCTGTGTTGAATCCCAATTGGCTGAACATGAAAAGAATTTATCCACCACTAGTATGGAATCGGAAGCTGTTCATCACCAATCGATCAAATCCGAAGAAAGTCAAGCCATCGCCATTACTGAATCTCAACCGGCGGCTCAACACTCTTCTGTTGCCAATGTTGCTGTTACTACTACTCCTGTTGAAGCTAATTCTGCCTCCCCTAAGGGTAATACTGTTGCAGAAACTCATGCAAACGTTGATACGCCTACTATTCCAACTATGGCAACCCAAACTCCATCTATTACTGCTAGCTGTCCTCCTGGTGGTTGCCAATCTGTTGCTCATCCTACTTGCACTGGCAAAGAATGCTTACTGGCCAATGTGTCCATGTCTACTCCATTGTCAGTCCATAGCTCCCATTCCATGGTGCCTCTGAGTCAACCTCTGGTGGCAGCTATTGCTGTTGGTGGCGCTTCAAAGGCATCGTTTGCCAGTTTGTCTGTTGTTTTGTTGATGGTTTCTTGGATTATCTAAATCTGCTAAAAATACCCGAGTCTCACTTAGGAGCTCCTTTCTGTATTCCGGTATCGCTTTCACCAATTGTTTCTGCGATACCGAGTTGAATCATTTATGAAGAATATAGTTTTAATTTACGGAGAATACGAGTCTACTATATCGTCGATGCAGGTGGACTCCAGCTTTCGAAGGTTCTTTGCATATCGATGCTAAGTTTACGAAATTAAATGTGGCAAGCATACACTACTATATAATTGTCTTTCACTTCCATCTCATCCTGTGAATCCATCTAATTAAATTATTTATAGTACCTTCAAGCCTTCTTTTGCTTCTTCAAGTACGATTCCACGTAAAATGCACCGAACAATGCAGTCAAAGGAGCCAAGTACCCGACATTAACGAGCAAAGACAACCCTTGATCGGGGTTTTGGAAACAGTTGATGTAATCTAAGTTAGCCTTGGTGGTATCGGCAATCTTCACCCCACCATTAATTACAGCCAATGACCCACCAACGATGAATTGAGTGATTTGCAACAGAGTCAACATCCGCTTGAAAGCAGTGGGGACTCTAATCTTAAGACAAGACAAAGTAAAGTAAAAGTACATCAACGAATGAATGAAGGAGTTGAAAACAACGAAAATCCAAATGGCGGGAGCCAAGTACCGTACCCCCAGCCACATACACATCATTGCCCCCAGATGGTGGTACAGTTGCAATAATGATGAAGGACGACCTTTAAGTAAAATGATGGCGGTATCGATAACTTCATAGAACTTCGACATGTAGAACCACCAACCAAGGAACAGCAAGTTGTTACGATCAGCAGCCTTCAACACGTTGGAAAACACCCCCCGGTCAGCATCACAAATGGTGTGCCAGAACGAGTCGATCTTCTTAAACCCAGTAGGTTCATTCATCAATGAGATTCTGGTGACGAAATCGGGGAACACGTCGGTCTTGAATAATTGCATATTCTTCCCGATATAACCAACCATAGAAAAGAAAGTCCAAACAGAATAAATACAAAGGAACAAGTTGTGGAGGAAGACAAACACCTTGAATCCGGTGGTGTTAGCGATGGCATAAGGAGCGGCAGGCAACCGCTTGATGCCCTTGGCTGACTTCAAGTTGGTTTTGTGTTCAGCATTGTACTTGGCCAATTGACGCCGACGAACAATGGTGTTCATCAAGTGGACCAGGGTAAAGTAAACAATGGCGATGGTGATGGGAGTCAGGGCTTTCATCGACCAGTAGAACACCTCGGTCAACAACGATGACTTAAAAGGTGATTCAGGCACGGGAGTGTCCAAGGGAGGAATCAGGAGAACCGAAGCAGGAGGCAACCCGAACTTGATTAACGAAGTCATTTTTGGTAGTGGTTAATCACCGTTGCATCGGCGGCATCTCATAGTTCTTATATACAAACAGAAATCGCGCGCACATTAGGGGTAGCATCTACAGATTTGCTGTTTTTGATGTGTACATCCGAAAATACCCAACAATTGCATGCATCACGGAAGATGTACCGGGTTGAGGGTAAAGATGACACAAACAGTTTTTTCTCACAGGTCGGAAATGAAAAATTATAATCATGCCAACAAAACTTTACCATTTAGTTAATTTTTACGCCTATTAATTTGGTTTTAATCCTTTTTTTTTTCCCATAGGGAATCATTTTAAACCTCGGCTCCAAGCTAGTGTTGCGTTAATTTCATTACTGACGTAGGCAAGAGAACATCCTCGGCAAGAACACCTCAAGTTTTCAACAAGGAAGCTATCATCATGACAGGTAAACGATGATAATGAATAAATAAGATTATGCCATCAATAAATATACGGGTTATCTAATACGACTACCGGAGATAGGAAAAAAATTTTCAAGTAGTATACATGATACATGTCGACCCCAGCCTTGCAACGGCTTACACTGACGGTAAATAAATTATAAATTCCGGGGATGACCAAAATAAGAACTATCTGTAAAAAGAAAATGTACAAAAAGAAATTTTTCCTCAATCAGTTTAGGCTTTTATGGATTTTATGGTTATGAACCCCGACTAGTATGTTTTTTTGTTTTTTTCTGGAGGTGAGTACATATAGACGTACTGTCATCGGTCGTACTTGCTATTCCTAAAACAACAATTACTGGTAGTGATAAAAAGAAATTTCGTGGGGTGAAATAATGTCAATTATTACATAAGGGTATCTTATCATTAGAGGGTATTTTAGATCACCATTCAATCATCACCAAATGGGTTGACGAACGGGGACTGGCATCAGAAACGGCAGCACGATCTGCGACATCTGGGATGGCTTTAATAAAGAATTGGTGGGGATGACGGTATTAGGCATGGGGGGTAATTGAGATGGTTGAGACGGGGCCAGCCGCCGTTGACGCTTAGCGTCATAGATGAATGGTTTCTTTTCCAAAATAGAAAACTTCTTTTCTCGCAAGTACAGGGTCATATCATTCACCGCCGACCAAATGACATAATCATCATAATAGGACAAAATGATTTGATGATCACCATTATCACCATATAATGGTACTCGAAGTACCATTACTTCGACCCCACACTGTACTTTAAAGGGAATGGCAATACGGGAGACAAATTCTCCACTTGCCCCGACAAACTGATCGTTAAAGAGTCGAGGACTTCGAGGAATTGAAAATTCAAAGTTCTTGGGCATAATTTGCAATAATTGTCTCAAGCATTGTTTGGTCTTAAGTTCAGTACCTTTGATCAGTACCACCACTTCTGATACCGAATCAAATGATGCTAATGATTCGGGGAAATCGATAAACGTACCAAATTGTTGTTCCAATTCATGGATCATCCGTAATTTGTTGGTATTAACGATCAAAAGATAATGCAGTCTTAATAACTTGAGGTACTCGGTATGATAGTTATTGGTATTCAGACATTGAGTCACCAATGCCTTAATTTCTTGTTGAACCAGGGTAATGTTACCGGCATTCTTTCGAGGACATTTGATCAATACGTTGGCCGCCCGTTTTAACAGATAAACGTTACGAGCATAATCATCACCACTGGTGGAGGAGAATTTAATAAACACATTATGTTTCTTCATGATTTGCTGGATAATGGTACCACCATTTCCAATGATACTTTTATGGAACACTTCAGGTACATTAAACTTGACTTGGGCGGGTAATTCCAATTCGAGTAATTCTAACCCTTTGGTCATTACCAGAAGATTAGTACCTTCAACAATGTCGAAATCAAGATAAAAGTTATCTCCATTATACGAATGGAATTTAATCATGGGTAATTGGTTTAATTGATTCAAAATCTTGATCAATTTACCATTCTTCTTCCCCAGAATAAACTCCCGTTGACTGGTGGCCAATTCCAACCGTAACCGAACGTTGGTGAATTGATTAAATTGTCTTGTGGTCAAATCCAATAACATCAGTTTAACTTCATTGGCCAGACCTTCGATATCAATGCCATAAGGATTAGCCATGATAGTTAAGGTATTACGTCCTCTCATCATATGTAGTAACATGTACTCATCAACGGGACCAAAATACAGCATTCTAACTTGGTAAAACTCGGTGGCTAATAGGTTAACTTCATCGGTAGCATCATTAATGGCATGAACCAGACACCCTTGAATGGTTACTCGATGGCCACCACCCAAAGGAGGTACACTAATGTAGACACCATACTTAAACATGATAGCAAACAATGCCAGTTGATGATAAAGGGTTAACATATCCAACTTACCTCTGGTCATTTCAATGTCCCGTTGCATTAATCTCAGACCACCTCCAGTTCTTTGATCGATGACTTTTTGAAGAATTTCTTTCGTCAAGATGATTTCTCCAGCTCCAGGGGCGGTAATCCAAATCCGGAATTGGGACAGGGTTGTACCATAAACATTTGGTAAGAGATCAGGAACATAGATGTTAGAATTGGCTTGGGCGGCAATTTGACTAAAATTGAACAAATCGACCCCACCGACAATGGGGATCAAACTCAAATCGATATCGATAGCATCCATCAACCAATCATTGATGACACAATCGACCAATACTCTTACCAAGGTTTCCCCTGAAGTAACGGCATCTTCAAAGCCAAACAAGTCGATGACATACTCATCGTCTCCGCATTGACCAATGGTAGCTTCTAATTGGTGATGGTTGCAAATGGTGGACAAGATATCGGTGAATTTTTGATTGACTAACCCATATTCATCACCCAGCATCACCACTGATTTAGATGCCATTTGATTATACCCCATCAATACCTCTTTCCGGACTTGTTTAATATAATCTTCCAGACCCTTGATGGCCACGGTAATTAATGGGTGATCCAATTGAGGTTCAGCAACAATTACCAGTCCCAGGGAGTCTTCATTAAATTTATTAGCAGCCTTGATAATCTGAGGTAAATTATCCATGAATTGGACCTCATCTACCTCTCTCCATAACCCATTGGAAGTTTGGTATAACGGAGGCAGCAGTGGTACACTTAAGAAGGAGTACTCAAGATTAAGCACACATATTTGAGACATTTGGTAATCCTTGAGCAAAAAACCTTAGTTCAATTGTCGGTTGGGGGTTTATAAGGAATTTAGTGGGTGCTTTGTTTGCATCACTTCCTAATTGGGACATTGCAAGATAAATTGACTGCAGGAAAGTAAACAAATAATTAGGGGTATTGCTAGGAACGATAATTTAAACAACCAAGGTAGAAATTTTTGGGTTGCCGTTTATTTCTTTTTTTTTTTTTTTGCTTGGGGGGTACGACGGAGGGAAGACCTTCACCTTCGATGATGGTGTGTCAATAAATAAGTCAGGGTCTGATGATGTTCCCTGGTGCGTTTAACTTGCATGAGGTCAACCCACCTCCTGTTTACTATTGATGCTAATTAAACCGATTGTTACCAAAGGGGATGTCCTTTATAATATTCCACTATTGACATATTAAAATATCTAGTTAAAACTGGAGCTGGCACGTGAGTTGACCCCCTCAACATGTAAAAAATCGTTTGTTTTGACAGTAGACGTTTTAGGAAGATCGATGCGAAACAAATATATTCCCGCCTTCGGCTCAGCATGAAGAAAAGCATCAGTTAATCATCAAGGACGGTGTTAAGGGTATTACTAGTAATTATTATCAGAATCTTTATTGGGTATTAACCCACGTATGAACCTATAAAAATCGCGATCGTTGTCCATAAAACAATTGTGGAATCCAACACAGAGCGAGATTGCCGAAACAAAAACCACCGGCAAATAAGAATATAAAAGAAAAGAGAAGGAACGGCTGCACCTTAGGATACGGGGGTTCAATGTCGTCAGGAAGGAAGCGTTTAAATGGCACACGTGGGGGGGCAGGCAAGGGTTAAAATTAATGAGCCCAACCTAGGGAATTTTGAGCATTGACAGGAGTGGAGATATGCATTTGTCCCGAGGATGATAACCCTGGTCCATACATATCACCCGCCAGAGTTCCTGGGACTTGGGCCCCACCATCAGCTTGGTTGATCCGTTGGAAAATCAGTGAGAATCCCAGCAGACCATCCAGTTGCAGCTGAACCCCTAAATTCAGTTCAGTATCCAGCGGTGGCAATTCGATTGCCATCTTATTCTTCTTATACCGCTTAAACAACAAAAACATTAACGAAATGTAAATAGCACCGGCGGCGGCCAGCCCCACCGCGATACCAGCAATCTTACCCGAATTGCCCAGTCTCACTTGAGTCCGATCTAATGAACCATTAATCCCCGTAGGTGACAGTTTGTCAGGGGAAGTGTTGGATATCAGATCATCACCAAAAGTAGGATCGTTAATCTTAACCCGAGGATCAATCAACAGAGCAAGTGTCAGTTCCCGCAGGTCAGGGTTACGGTAAATAAGCGATCCCAGGGTTGAAATAAATTGCTGAAGGGCATCAACCAGATCCTTAGGGAAGTATACCTCCGCAACAGTAATATAGTACAGAACATGGGGGGCATTATAAGGAACCAATCTCTTGACAGCAACTTCGGCATACTTGGCGGTGTCACCAAAAGGATAGGTAAGAGCACCGGGCAAATATTGGAAGATTTGTGCCGACAGCAACGAGTGTTCAACGACAAAAGGATAATTAAGTTGAGACTTGAAACCAATATGGATGATTTGGTAGTCTTGGGAGCTTGGGGTAGTAGTGGTAGGAGGTGTAATGGCCTTGGGAAGGGCGGCAGTAGGGGTTTGCGTGGCCAGAGCAGTGTCAATACCAGTTTCAACAGTTTCTTGGATGATTTGCGATGGCAACCAGTCTTTGGTAGAAGTCGTCGGTACCACGGGGGCAGCAGTCGCCGAAGAGCCAACTTCAGTAATAGGTGATTCCAAAGGAGTGGGTTCCGGCTTACTAGGTCTTGATTCTAAAGGAGTCGGTTCAGGCTTACCCTTAGAATCAGTTGGAACAACTTCAGCAGAAGTGGCAGCAGAGGTGGGAGCAGCAGCATCCGTCGCTTGCGATTCAACGTTAGAAGCAGCTTGAGTAGCAGTGGCTTGAGTTTCAGCAGAAGCAGCAGTTTGAGTACCAGCAGAAACGGCAGAATTACCAGAAGCAGCAGTATTTTCAGCAGCAGTTTGCATTTGAGACAACATATCCGACACAACCAGTTCAGCAGCAGAAGTAGGAATGACATTGACAGCAGAATCGGTACCAGAGGTAGCAATGCTAGCACCAGATTGGGTAACAGCAGTGTTGGCGCTGATAGCAGATTCAGTACCAGCAGAAGTGGCAATAACAGCTCCAGATTCAGTGCCAGAATTGATGACACTAGCAGTGGATTCGATACCAGTAGTTGGAATACTAGTGGTAGGGGTGATGACATTGGATTCGGCAGTAGCAACGCTAGTAGGGGGAGTGGTAACACTAGTATCAGTAATCACACCCGATTGAACCAGTTCAGCAGTATTGGAAGTAGGGGGAACAACACCAGATTCGGTAGTAGCAGTATTTTCGGAAACAACAGTAGGAACCAGACTAGTTGGGATAATTCCAGATTCATTAGTGATGATGGAATTACTAGTTGGCAACACTGCTGATTCACTGGTAATGTCAGTGGCCAGAGTAGGCACCACAACAGATTCGGTGGTCAAGGCCGAAGCCAGGGTAGGCACCACAACTGATTCAGTAGGGAAGGTAGTAGCCAGAGTAGGCACCACAACTGATTCAGTAGGGAAGGTAGAAGCCAGAGTAGGCACCACAACCGATTCGGTAGGGAAGGTGGAAGCCAGAGTAGGCACCACAACCGATTCAGTTTCCAGGGTTGGCAATACAACCGATTCAGTTACAACACCCGAAGCCAGGGTAGGAACCACTCCAGATTGGGACTCAGTGGGAAGAGCAGAGCCCAGAGTTGGAATAACCCCAGAATTGGTCGAAGGAGTAACAGTGGTTTCAAAGTTTGAAGTACCAGTTTCAAACCCTCCAGACAGTTCAATAACCCCAGAAGTGGGGACAACGACAGAAGTAGCTTCAGCAGATGCTGTGACACTAGTATCAGGGGTAATAGGTTGAGATTCAATAGAAGTTGTTGTAGGTTGGATGACTTCCGATGAATTCAAAATATTACCACTCAGTTCGGTGTTAACAGCAGACCCAGTAGCATCATGGGAAATGGTGGTTTCCGTTAAGGCAGTGGTGGTTGGTTCAGAAGCCATTTGTGACCCAGTCAAAACAGAAGAACCTTCAATAATAACAGAGCCCGATTGAGTGGGGGAAGCCTCTGAAATAGGAGTAGTAGTCTCTGTTTGGGTGGTTTCCAACGAAGAAGCGATGCCCCCGGAGGAAGTCACAGTGGGAGCAATCGTACCAGTAGAAGGGGTCGAAGGAATGACATCGGCTTCCAGTGACGCAGTAATAGGGTTGGAGGAAGCCACCACAACTTCCAGTGATTCGATAACTGAACCAGTGGTAATCGGGGTAGTTGTTTCACCTTGCAGAGAGGTAAAATCAATGGAAGCAGCAGAAAATACCTCGGGTTGCAGGGAAGCAACAATAGATCCAGTGGTAGGGCTCGAAGGGATGATGGGTTGAACGGATGTAGTTCCAATGGTAGATTCAACTGGAGGAGTGGTAGTATGGGAAGAAGGTAATACCGTAATTTGAGTTGAAAATTCCAGCAATGGGGTCGAACCAATATTCATTACCAGAGGGCTTTGCAAGCTAGGTTCCAGTAAAGTTGGTTGGGAAGTGGCCCCAGTGGTAGGAGTAGAAACACCGTTAGCAGCATCATCGAAGGAAGTCGCTGATAATTCAGAAGCTAAAGTACCAACATTACCAGCGTTTCCAGAGGCAGTGATATCGGTAGTAGCGACAGTAGAATCAGTGGTGGGGTTCGAAGGAAGCACCGGAGATGTGGAAGGGCCCATTGAAGCAGTAATGGGTGCCGAAGGTTCAACCGAAGCAGTAGTAGGAGCCGAAGGTTTAACCGAAGCAGTAGTAGGAGCCGAAGGTTCAACCGAAGTAGGAGCAGTAGTTGCCAATGAATCTGAAGTGGGCTTCAAAGGAAGGACGCTGGTCGATTCAATTGCAGACGTAGGCTTGACTGACTCCGTGGTCGCTTCAGTAGGAGGAACTGAAATGGAAGTTTGGGAAGTGGAAACACCATTAGCAGCATCATCCAATGAGGGGACGGAGGAAGTTCCGGCAGCATTATTCGATTCAGTAGAAGGAGTCAAAGAATCAACAGTTGGTTGAACCAAAGATAATGTCGACAGAATGGGAGTCAAAGAACCGGAAGTAGGATTGACTAAGGACAATTCCAGCTGTTCAGTGGAAGTAGTTTCCTTAGCCAGAGTAGCTTCAGTAGCAGTAGTTTCCTTAGCCAGAGTAGCTTCAGTAGAAGGCCCCTTGATCAGAGTAGCTTCAGTGGAAGGTCCCTTGGCCAGAGTGGCATCAGTAGAAGTTTCCTTAGCCAGAGTGGCTTCAGTGGAAGGTCCCTTAGCCAGGGTAGCTTCAGTGGAAGGTCCCTTGGCCAGAGTGGCATCGGTGGAAGTTTCCTTAGCCAGGGTAGCTTCAGTAGAAGGCTCCTTGATCAGAGTAGCATCGGTGGAAGTTTCCTTGGCATCAGCGACAGTAGATTGGGTCAAAACACCATTTGCAGAATCGTCAAGAGAAATTGAAGGTCCCTTAGTCAGAGTAGCATCGGTGGAAGTTTCCTTAGCCACAGTAGCTTCAGTGGAAGGTCCCTTGGCCAGAGTGGCATCAGTAGAAGTTTCCTTGGCCAGAGTGGCTTCAGTGGAAGGTCCCTTAGCCAGAGTAGCTTCAGTAGAAGTTTCCTTAGCCAGGATAGCTTCAGTAGAAGGCTCCTTGATCAGAGTAGCATCGGTGGAAGTTTCCTTGGCATCAGCGACAGTAGATTGGGTCAAAACACCATTTGCAGAATCGTCAAGAGAAATTGGTCCCTTAGTCAGAGTAGCTTCGGTGGAAGTTTCCTTAGCCACAGTAGCTTCGGTGGAAGGTCCCTTAGCCAGAGTAGCTTCAGTTGAAGTTTCCTTAGCCAGAGTAGCTTCGGTGGAAGGTCCCTTAGCCAGAGTAGCTTCAGTTGAAGTTTCCTTAGCCAGAGTAGCTTCGGTGGAAGTTTCCTTGGCCAGAGTAGCTTCAGTTGAAGTTTCCTTAGCCAGAGTAGCTTCGGTGGAAGTTTCCTTGGCCAGAGTAGCTTCAGTTGAAGTTTCCTTAGCCAGAGTAGCTTCGGTGGAAGTTTCCTTGGCCAGAGTAGTTTCAGTTGAAGTTTCCTTGGCCAGATTAGCTTCGGTGGCAGTAGATTGGGTCAAAACACCATAGGCAGCATCATCAAGAGGAATTGTAGTATCTACCACAGTTGAAACACCGGTAGCAACGCTAGAAGCCTTAATGGAAGTAGCTTGCGATGAGAAATCTTCAGTAGTAGAGGCACCGGAAACAATAGCAGCTCCCTTTGATGAGAAGGCGTCTCCAGAAGATACAATACCCTTCGAGGAAGGATATTTACCATGAATGACATACGAATCAGTCCCAAAAGTAGTAGTGGTTTCGGTAGAAGAAGTTCCTTCCGACAAAGAAATTCCCGAGGAAGTAGCAGCATCGGTAGAAGAAGTTCTTTCCGACAAAGAAATTCCCGAGGAAGTAGTAGCGTCGGTAGAAGAAATTCTTTCCGACAAAGAAGTTCCCGAAGAAATAGTAGCGTCGGTAGAAGAAGTTCTTTCAGTAGACGAAGCGAACCCAGAAGTGGCAGTTGAGGAGCTTGCGGCATCAGTCGATGAAGTAGCTTCATTAGAAGCAATTGTGGCCGACAAAACACCGTATGCAGCATCATCTAAAAAGTCGAACGAAGAATGTCCGTAAGATGAAGCAGCAGTAGCAACTGAAGAACCGTCAGAAATACTTGAACTGTATCCAGCCGAAGAAACAGCCGAAGCCGAAGAAGCTTCAGAAACCACGGAAGAATATCCAGTTGAGGAAGCAGCGGAAGCAGAAGAAACTTCAGAAACACCGGAACTGTATTCAGCCGAAGAAGCAGCCGAAGAAGCCGAAGAAGCCGAAGAAACCACCGAAGAATACCCAGCTGAGGAAGCAGCCGAAGCCGAAGAAGCTTCAGAAACCACCGAAGAATACCCAGCTGAGGAAGTAGCCGAAGCCGACGAAACTTCAGAACTCCAAGAGGGAAATCCAGTTGAGGAAGCTGCCGAAACTTCAGAACTCCAAGAAGAAACCCCAATTGATGAAGCAGCGGAAGCAGAAGAAGCTTCAGAAACCACGGAAGAATATCCAGTTGAGGAAGCAGCGGAAGTAGAAGAAACTTCAGAACCAGAACTATATCCAGCTGAGGAATCAGCGGAAACCCCTGAAGATGCCAATGCGGACCCAGTAGAAGCATAGCTGCTAACATCAGAGAATGCCGAGGGGATAGATTCTCTGGAGTCACTAAAAGTGAAAGAAGAGCTGAGATCAGCCAGGGTAGCAGAACTAACTAAAGCAGAGCTTCCGAATGAAGAAGAAATATCCGCTGTAGTAGAGGCGGTGGTAGATTCCTTTGAGGAAACAGCCACCGAAGTCGAGGTTCTGGATGAGGAGGTAGATTCAACCGAAGTGGTGGCTTTAGGGGTGGAACCAGTTGCAACCCCGAATGCCGCATCATCGAGTGTAGGAGCAGAAGAAATGTCAGCCAGAATAGGTGAGTTGGATGGAGAAGCAACCGAGGATATAGTTGAAGCCAGGTTATGGGCTGATGATTCGGTAGAAGCCACGGAAGATTCAATGGAAGTCGAAGTAGACCAGGAAGCAGCCAGGATAGAAGCCGAAGATTCAGTAGCAGCCAGGGTAGCGGCCGACGACCAAGCAGCCGAAGATTCAGTGGCAGCCAGGGTAGCAGCCGACGACCAAGCAGCCGAAGATTCGGTGGAAGCCAGGGTAGCAGCCGACGACCAAGCAGCCGAAGATTCAGTGGCAGCCAGGGTAGCGGCCGACGACCAAGCAGCCGAAGATTCGGTGGAAGCCAGGGTAGCAGCCGACGACCAAGCAGCCGAAGATTCAGTGGCAGCCAGGGTAGGAACCGACGACCAAGGAGCAGCCGAAGAACCAGTAGCCAGAGAAGGAACCGACGACCAAGCAGCCGAAGAACCAGTAGCCAGAGAAGGAACCGACGACCAAGCAGCCGAAGATTCAATAGCAGCCAGGGTAGGAGCCGACGACCAAGCAGCAGCCGAGGATACAGCAGCAGCCAGGGTAGGGGCCGACGACCAAGCAGCAGCCGAGGATTCAATAGCAGCCAGGGTAGGGGCCGACGACCAAGCAGCCGAAGATTCAATAGCAGCCAGAGTAGGAGCCGACGACCAAGCAGCAGCCGAGGATACAGCAGCAGCCAGGGTAGGGGCCGACGACCAAGCAGCAGCCGAGGATTCAATAGCTGCCAGGGTAGGAGCAGTGGAAGCAACAATCAGGGTAGGGGCCGACGACCAAGCGGCAGTAGAAGCTTCAGCGATAGCCAGGCTAGGAGCTGATGCAACTGGAGCAGTAGAAGCCACCGGAGCAGTAGAGGCAACGGGAGCAGTAGAAGCTTCGGTGATAGCCAGGCTAGGAGCGGCAGATGCAACTGGAGCAGTAGAAGCCACCGGAGCAGTAGAGGCTACCGGGGCAGAAGTTTCAGCGATAGCCAGGGTAGGAGCGGCTGATGCTTCGACGGCGGGAGCCGCCAGCGCCAGGGCAGCCAATGTTTGTGCAGCATCGGTTGGCTGATTTGCCGCTGTATCTGAAGCATGGTTATCTACTTTAGCAGCAAACGTCGCACCCACTTCAACGTCACCAATATTAGCTTGACCACCGATGGTGACCCCAAATGGACTGGCGAGAAACCGACCTACTTTATTAAATACCCCATCATTAGAATCCCCAGCGGTATCAGCAACGGCGGCAGCATTAACAATACTAACCGCCATCACCGTCAACCACTTCATATTTGCAAGCTTCATGATCAATTAAGTTAAAGCTTGGTAAAAATGAATTTGTTGGGGGGTGGATTCAAAACAAATGGATGGGAGTAAAAATCAAGTAATAAAAGGGGCTAAGCGAATGTATGGGTTGAAGGAACGACTGATAAAAGTTGGGAAATAGGTCTTTTTTTGATGAGGGAAGGTACCGGGGGAAATCGACGGAAAAAACGACCCCAAACGAATTTGACGACCAAGTTATTTAAAAGGGGGGGTGGATGATCTAATACAACACTAAGGTTGAGATTAATGGGGATATCCGGTTACCGGTGATTGGGGTTGGAAGGATGGGGTTGTTGGGGTAACAAATAAATTCGACCTGTTTTTTTCTCACTGGGGAATCTGGCTAAGTTTTAAGCTGCGTTTCACAAGGGAATGGCATAAGGCGATGCCGGGCGGGATGTCTGGTGATTGTGCATGAGAATCATGTAGGGCGCGGCCATACGTAGACGAGAGAAGAAAAAAGACCAGACGTGTAGGTAGGTAAGGGTTAGGGCTTAGAGGAGGGGTGGTGGACGTCGCCAGCAGGTTAGTTCACCACTAGTATTTGTTTCATGGTGGTTATATTGATGAGGGGGTGGTATTAGCCGACAATTTTTCTCATTTCTTAATGACGTTTCATCGTTCGCAACAAACATGGCTTTTCAAAGGGGGACCCTTCGGTTATGTGACCATGATCCCACCGTGTGTAGGGGACAATGTACACCCAATCTCATTTTGGTGTAATCTAGCACTAAAACAGTTAGGTTACTATTAATTGGCAATTGGGGTTAACCCCCGGGGAGCCTCTTATCCTCGGCATGGTTGATGTATCGATGTTGGTGACGGTTGTCATTTGTTACCTACAATCGACGAGATGTCGTAATCGATCAGTTGCCGTCCCTTGTGCTGCCTGGACTAAAACTATGTTAACATTTGGTGCTGGTTATGAATCCCTGTAACCAAAGTTAAAGTTTGGGCGTTAACCAGCGTGATTGTTCCCTTTGAAAGTTAGTAGTTACATTCCGGATGATACGCGTAGATTTTTTTTAGCAACTGCAGTTTGCATTTACCATATAGTGACAGTTGGTTATTGATGGCATTCGCTGCCACGTGATTATTTGGTATGTGTCACAGAACAATCAGATTAGCTTCCGTAATTTTCGAATCATTCCTGATGAACCCACATCAAAAATAGTTTTTTTTTCCTTTTTATTGGTTGCTTGCTAAGTGGCAGAAAAAAAAAAAAAAAAAAAAAGGAAAACATCATTGCATCGAATCGCACCGATTTGATCTCGAGTGATCTTATGTATCATCGGATTGGAAGACGAAAGAAAGAATGGCAAGAATTAAGCGATGAAGATGGAATATTAGATGATGACCAACAACAAGCCATTATCGATGACCTTACATTGGATTCGATAGGTGCAACTAAAACTTATACCCGAGTAATTTGGCTCATGGTGGCGGTGGCGGCAATTTACTTAGTGGCCACCTCTAATACCACAACAAAGATCATTGGACTTTTAGGGTTGTTATTTACCACTGCCACCACGTTAATGACGAAATTAGTCATCGTTCTTATCCCAACGGTGATGGCAACCGCCGTCTATGGATGGAAACTGCAATCACCGGCGATTCTATTGGTATTGGTGAGTGAAATTTCCACATTAATGGTAGTAAATATCGCCCAATCAAACCATGACCGCCTTTGCCAACTTAAACGCCATCGTTATCATTATAAACTTCATTGATTTTTACCTTAATTAGGGTTGGCTTCATCGATATTTTTAGTTAAATCAAGTCCCTGCGAAGGTGCATGAGCCAGCCCATAAAAATACACCACAAGCCCACCCCCTTGAAGGCAACGCAGGGGTTCAACGGCGACGGTGGCGGCATTTACATGAAATGTGGGTGGAATTCGTAAATCATTGGAAGTGGTGATCAAATGATTTATTTGTTTTTTAATTTGACGAGTATCGGTTTAAACTCTTAACCCAGTTTTTAGATGTTCATCCCAATATAGAAAAAATAAAAAGGGTCCCCATCAACGTCATTTTGCGTTGTACCTCATTGAAAAAAAAAAAAAAAAAAAAAATTTTGTGTGAGTGTAAGCGCATGTAGGTCTTGAAGAATGCCGACGTGGGACCTGAAAGTTGTCCCTACAACTATCTAGGGGTAGCCAGCCACTTGATCTTTCACAACGTGGTTATGTCAGGGGGGTAGATTTATCATTCCCATTTGATATCATCATTTTTATTTAGGTTGTAGGGTGAGTTGAGAATCTCGTTTAGTTTTTCCGAGTTTCCACCATTTTACTTCCAATGAAAAGTCTAGAATTTTTGTTGGCACTAACTAATGTGAGATTTGTTTAAACTTTTGAAAAAAATGAAAAATATGAGAAAAAGTTTTTTAATTTGTTTGTCGTGAGTTCGAACCCCTTCATATACCGGGATTACACCAGCGCAAATTTTATAAATGCGAACAATTGCCATTTTGATTTAACGGCGCTAATCATTGCCAAAAAAAAAAAAAAAATTGCGTGGGCAGAATGAGACAGATTAGACGAAGGGAAGACAATTAGGTAATGGGTGATGATCTATTCGGTAAATACCCCTTCATTAACACGCCCACATTAAATATGCCGTTATACCTTTGGATTAAGAGAGGGGTGGTATTACGAACGAATGATTACCAACATGACATGACCGGGATCATCAGTTATTGGCACCGGGGTTATTTACATGTAGGTAGACGAGGCAAATGCGAAAAATTTTTATCAATAAGGATTAAAGATGATTGTTCGTTTTTGTTAATAGGGGTGGCAATATTCGTACTTTTTAAATATGATCTTACTGTGTAAAACATCTGACCACTGATTAAATTCTATCACCCACCGCAATTAATAAAAAAAAAAAAAAAAAAATTTTAACTCTAACATCAGTCGATCGATGGCCTCATTTGTATGCGAAATAAAAATTTGCACATAGTATAGTACGACAATTTGATTTACCATCACATGATGTTAAAGACCCGTCATAACCACTATAGTATGTCCCGACAAATTCATTAATGAAAGGGTATATCCCTTAGAATGAAGCCCCGCCCTCATTATGCATATCTCGGGTGGAATCGAAGTATTCATTTTGTGGGGTAGTGCACAAGGTACATATGATGACAAACACGAGAGAGGGGTTGAAACCACATAAACCACGGTGATGAAATGGGGTATGTCTAAGAGGGATTTCAGTTGATATCACCAGGTAGTAAATAGAGGAATGTTTAGACAACAAATCACCCAATCTAAAATCTAATTAGGAACCTCGCTTAAAATGGATTTAGTTGATAAATTTTCGTTGTTAGGCAAAAAAAAAAAGAAAAATAAGTTGGGAAAAAAAACCAAATGATTCCAATAATTCCAATGAAATGCACACCTCGATAAATAATCCCGACATCATCTTGTCATTTGTTTATTTAAACTTTAAACTTGAAATATCCACCCAGTGAGGGCATTGCACCGCGCCTAACCCGCCATCGGAATCAATATACCCCACCGAGAGGGACCTACCCCACGAATAAAAATGCATAATTAAATGGGGTAACGATGATGAATTAATGATAGATAATAATCGATGATAACGTAGTGGGGGATATTGGTGGAGATTAGCTATTGCTGTGGCGATACCGATATCACCCGATGGGTTTTGTGATAACCTATCTTGTTATCACCTAATCTATATCTACTATCTCTATCAATCCAAATCTTTCCTGTGTGGGCGCACCTCTCTGACTCAACGAGGTAATGAGAAAAAAAACTTCTTCCTGGTTTCACAAGTTTATTCATCCGTAGGAGAAAAAAAAAAAGGTGTAGTGAGGGGGGGGGGGGTGGTGGTAAGTACCAAACCGGACCTAAGGTAAGTGGGGGGGGTTAACCCGCAAACGGTTAAAGGTACCAATGATAGTATATCGGGTTAACTTAGTAGTGTCCACCACCACCACCACAATCACCCGTGGTTGGTTAATTTCTATTATTTTTATCTAAACATGTGGCATTTAATTGATCCGCCCACGAGGAGGATAGTGACCGTGCCCGTGGTAGCCACAACGTGGCGGGCACGTGCAAAGACATAAACTTTTTTTTTTTTTTTTTTTATATAACATGAAAACGTCCACGTGACCTGTATCGAAACGAATCGATGACGATGGAAACCCAACAATATCGTAGCTGGCATTAAGCATTACTAGAGACATGACAGGGTTATCAATGAGATTATAATCATAAGATAATCTAATAACCTTGATTATCAGGGTGATTGGTTATCTCCCTTTGGTTCCGATGTCGCCGAACCCGGCCACACAATTGCTGTGGAGGCTCCCCCTAAGTGTGGGTCGATGTGGCCAGTTTCAACAGGTGCATGACGAAGAAAAAATATTTTTTAAAATTTGAAGAAAAAAAAAGAGGGGCTACCACAGTTACATATATATATAGCCCTCATCCTCTCCATTAGGATTTAAACCATCAATCACTTCATCTGAAGATCAAAAGCAACTTGCATCAATACCAATAACAACACCTGCCTTGGCTTGATCTGATATTTCATCCATCCTTCCCATCCTTGCATCTTTTATTCATATCCCGAACCCCCAAATGTCGGAAGCGTTTAACAACTATTGCCTTAATTGTGATCAATTATGTACCCTGAATTCGGTATACTGTCTGGATGAATGTAGACGGTGTGATTCGGGAGATTGTCACGTTGTGTCGCCGATTCTTTCCTATGCTAGAGGAGTGGAACTGCCACTGCCATTGATGGGATATACATTGGCACCTCTGAGTGAGCCAGTTGATGATTTCAACCTTTATACCGTTAGTCTCGATCCTACTTGTTCGAATATGTCGATTGATTCGGGAGTTCTGGCGGTTCTGGATAACTATAGGAAATGGCTTCATGCCTTACATTGAAGCGAGGGTGAACCTCGATGTTTCCTTTAGTTATGACGATACGAATATTTAGCATTTATAGAAAATACCAAGCATGAGATAATTAGTGTAGGTGTTGACATCACCAGGAGACAATGGCACCATGGTGATGGGCATGAGATAATGGCATCATGGTAAACATATCCACGGGGGGACCACGAGGGTGCACCCGGTAAAATGCACCCCACAATCATTGATGCTAGTTTTTGAAAGTTACTACCTATTATCACCCGATATGTCCTCTGCAGGATACCCTCTCGTCAAATAATGGCCTCAAATGGTTATGATCTATGATCAACCACTCCTCCTCGTTGTTTACCATAATCAATTATACAATATTAACTGGTTGACAATGGTTGTCACTTCAACCAAATGGCCTCAATGGTGATGGCTATTGTGGGACGATATCATTAATATTAAATAGGCTAACCATAGTGAACCGAGAGGGGAATAATTTAATTATATATATTATTGATTTATAATAAATAACAATCAATCTTCCACCCCCTTGAATTCTTTTTATTATTATTAATCTCTCTCTTTACTTGCTTTACTTGACAACCATTTATCAATGTGGTTGTCTTGTTAATCTAATGGGAGACGAACCACAGATTAGGGGTGAAGATACCCCTCCCTCCCTACCCCCCTAAATAACAACAGATACATGAAATAATCAATCGCAATTATCTCCTAGGTTAACATCACCACCTGATACCCCCTCCGGTGAGTGCGCGCCAGTGAAAAATTCATCCATCACGATCTCAACTACCCATCATCATCTACCATGTTCGGGGCATTCAAATCATCAATGACCCTTTCTGGAGGTTACCTTTGGAAAAAGGCCCCTAGATTATCTCAACCTCAAAAATATAGATTAAGAAAGCGGATGCAAATGGTGGATTCCAATATCGATGCCATCTACCTGGGGATCATCCAACTTCAAGGTAAACAACTGGGGGAAAAGACTGGGTTATCTAAGGTCGATTTCCTTCAATTTGATTTGCCCAAGGAAAATGAATTAACTCCAAGAGATAAATACACTGCTTTTGATAAGAAGGTGAAGAATTATAGAAAGGATTTACATTTGGTACCTAAATGGACCAAGAAGACCTTTAGAGTGTTTCCCAAATATTTTTAACATGTATATAGTAATGAATGGGATGGATAATTGATGTTAAAGTGGTAGGGTGTGTTAACTTTTGGGTCAGGGTCACCTGCCAAGACGGTTAATGGTAGCGCTTGCCCCTTTAATCTTTTAAAGTTACTTTTTTGTCCATTTTTTTTTTATTTGTTTGCCCCTTACCCCGCCACCGTTAGCCAGTGACTGATATCTAATGATTATTTTCTTTTCATTTCAAAAGCCACTATCACAATTTCGGGTTGCTTGTCAATGACACAGGCAAGACAAAAAAAAAAAAAAATTGAGGAGCAAGCGCAAACCCGTGGAAACGGGACGAGGATGCATATGCAGGGTTTCGCTCCCTTCCGAAAATTCCTTAAATTGGTTGGCAACAAAACATCAATCTCACAATTTTGGTCTAGATATAGCAAAGTTTAAATTAGAAATTCTCCGACCGAGGATATTTAAAAGTCTAGACTTAGAGAATTGTTTTACAATGTTATAACATCGGAAGAATTTTTTTTTTCTTTCTAAAGGTGAGGGGACGCAGCGAAACCATCTGTATGAAAAATTTGTACATTTAAACTGTGGAATTGATGACACCGTGACTCATAGATCACCCGTGATATCTACGGAGATAATAATTAACTTGGGTATAGTTTAACCAAGATTGGAATGACCTCAGCCTATCCTAATAAAGTAATCGTCACCAATTCCATAACCAGCCATCCTTGACACTTTTTTTTTTTTTTTTTAATTGCTGTGTTGGAAATCAAAAAGGTTCATGCATGGTCGTTTTTTATTGTACCTTAAAATGATGCGAGCGAAGCTTTATTTGGAAATGACAATTTCGGAGTAATCCCAATTGATGCGGCATCGCTATTATTAGGATACGATGATAATAGATACTACAGGTGACCAACATCAACACGTGTTGCATTTTAAGCGGGAGGTCTCCCCCACTGTAGGTTTAAAGCCATTTTACCCCAATTTCACCCATCAATGAATTAACTTTTTTTGATGAGTACTATAATAGAAAAAGAAAAGAGTTTTCGATACCAAAAGTTTATTTTGTGTTTACTGGTGACATGACGTATCAAAAAAAAATTGTGGGGGATTGTGGAAAAACAATCGATCAAAACGCGAAAAATTTCAATGAAAAAGAAAAAGTAAAAAAAAAAAAAAAATGTGGCAAATCATTACAAGTGGGCAAGTGGTCACGCTATACTATTTCTCAACAATTTATTTAATTCGATTAATATTAAAAAAACCATCAAGGTATATTAATTTTAAAAACCTCCAAGGTATTATAACCTCTCTTGCTATTCAATGCATTTACTCCGTGTCACGTTGGCACATGTAACGACGCCACACTTCGTTAATACACATGATTTGACAACGGTGCCAGCATATAAATATATAGAGATGCTATCTCCACTAAAAGAGATGGTTGATTAAAAAAAAAAAAATTTTTAATAAATTTATTTCACCTTCCAACATTTAATATTTAAAGTGTCTCGATCACAGATATTTCTTAATTATCCATGTGATTTATTAAAAGGGTGAATCTAACCCGACGGTGGTGGATTTTAATTGGTGGTGCTTCGGAATATCAGGATAACAAAAAGTTAGAAAGTGACACAAGAAAACTTTGAGATCGTCGGTAATTTACCCCGAGTTAAAAACCAGAGTCACATTGACACCGAGCGATGATTGATTGATTGGGGGTTGATGACTAACACCCGCCGCAAGATAAACAACACCACATGGCGATTGACCAATTAAAATTAGGTGACTCGTGGCATCAGTGCATTTTTGCTTACAAACATTGTTAGGTAACTTCGTCCTGCATCATCACCGAGTGCTGCTGCTGCTTACCAAGCAATGAACTTTTTTG